>JANDKE010000609.1:0-22482 GCA_027627275.1 Coprinellus aureogranulatus | reverse complement strand
GTGATTCCCCTTCGGAGGCGCAGTACCGCCTCTTAAGCGTCGTGAAGTACGTTTCAAGCCTCCAAACCCGACGATTTCCTAATAACGGTGACACGGTATGTCAGGTAAACTTTATTTCCAAGTATAGGTGATAACGGAAGGTAGAGTATGACCGGATTGAAGAGGACTTGCCACTCTACCTGCCTTTGATGATGCCGTCCTCGGATGGCTTCCATTGCACCGAACCTGGTAGAGACCTGTAATCCATCTGCCCCTGGTTGACTCTGCATTACGCAGCGGGGAAACTACGGACCTGGTAGCCAACTACGCACGCGAAACGAAATGGATTTGACCCATAATCCATATCGAAGCTGTAGCTGGTTGGTATGGGATAGCAGAAAGTTGATACGGGCAGAACGCACCTTTACCCATGGTCTGCACAGCACCCCCCAGGTTCGGTTCGCGCGGACTTGAGACAGTATCTAAGATGCGACAGAAACTCTTCACGAACAAGACTAGTCGTAGCCCCAAGGATGCCAGGACCGCTGGAGACTAGTGGGTGACGGCAGAACGCCGTTCAAACGTTCTCACTCAGGTTTGTAGCAGTTGCGGAGGTCGCGGGAAGTTGATCTCCGCATCCACTTTACCGCTATATGTACAATACCAGCGCCGCCTCGTCCTGGAGTCCGCTGCCGTCGTCGCTTTGACCAGCTAAACCAGCCGGTATTAGTCCTGTAGCAGAGCATGCTGAGAGTGATCCAAAGCCGGGGAAATGCTGAAGTGAAATCCAGGAGCCTCTATATCTCCCCGTTAGCCCGATAGTTGTCACCGACATGGCACAGCGCCAGACGCTCCGATACCTCGTCCAAGCAAGCCTTTAAAAGTGAAGGGGTGATATCGTTTACGCTTTCATACTAGGGTTGGGCCTGCCAACCTAGCAACCGCCGTATTAGCGATCATACTTCACCCTCGTCAAAACCTGGCTGGAAGAAGGCTTCAAGGGTATGGGATGATCATCTAGCCATACTCCTGGATATTGAAAGCTCAGGAGCGGAGGCATCAGCCCAGATCCAATATCTTATCTTCTGCAGGGTCATGGGCCAAATGACAGAACCTGTGGGTCGAGCAGCCATTACATACTACCCCACGGGGAAGGGGTTTCTCCAGCATCGAATCACGACGAATGCGACACGACAAAACGCAAGCCAAACACTGGGGTATCCATTCCTCCAGCAGTCCCATCTTCGATTGTGCACAATAATTACATTAATAAGGCACTCACAACATCGACCCAATGTCTGTCACTTTGATACCGTGTGCGGTCTCTCTAAATGCATCAAGCTGCCTTCGAACTTGAGCACACTCCGGGTTGTCTTCTACAATGCGGTAGGCTTCAGGGAGCGCAGCTTCCAGATACTGTACACGAGGCTGGTTCAGATTCGATGAAGCGATTTGAGGAAGGGTCCCCACCTTTACTCGGTTCTCTGAAGCGGGATGTGTCTGAGCAAATTCGAAAGATCTTCTGGACATGATGGACTTTTCCACCTTCCCGAGCCGCTCGAACATGCTGCAGACGCGGTCAGCAAGCGGGGTCGACAGGTTGAAGGGGTGAACTTACGCAGGAGCGGCGCCGGGGTTGTAGCATGCCCTCGACATGAGACGAAGGCCGATCAGATCCGCTGCAGAGATTGTCTTTAGGCGTTCAGCTGCCTGTCAGACGGCGAACTACCCACCTTCCTTTTCCTGAGTCCGCGAATTCGGCAGCTCGAGGGCATACGTCGTCAGGCTGTGCGACAAGAACGCATCCAACCCCAGTATCTGCAACACGAGCCCCAGCCCTATCCAGATGAACTGTGACGAGATGCGTTCTGCAGTGTGCCGCGCCACAACGTGCCCGATTTCTACCAGAACAACATACATTAATTCAGGGTGGAGAGAAACGAATATTCTTGGGACGCACCGTGGGCGAGGACAGCCGCCAGCCCTTCTTCATCTTGACAGACAGGCAGAATGCCTGTAAACACGACCACGACACCCGGGGTCGCCATCGCGTTGATCATCTTCCTGTCGTTCACGACGAGCACGTCCCACTGCTTCTCTGGCCCATACGCCTCGCTCGGGTGTGTCGATGCTCCCAGGGAAGAGTCGGGCGACGAGAACCCGCCGAACCCCGCCAAAGTTGTCGAACAGCCCAAGCACGGCAGACTCTGGCTTCTCTCCCCGGATAACACCGAGATTGGATGCACTCAGAATTCGAGTCACGACGCGTCGAACGTGGCGCGAAACGGGGTGGGTTGGGGGTAAGATATGGGCGCCGTATTCATGGTACAACTGCTTCCTGCTCATTTCACCTATCTGGGGTGTCGACAGTCAGGCTCCCTGCCTTCATTTCCCTCGTATAATCAGCGACGTACCTCCGCCTCTGTCTTCTGGCTCGTGTTCATAAACCTCCATCGACCTGTCTGCGGAACCTGCTCGAGACTGCAGGTTTTAACTTGCACCTTGGACTGGATTAGGATAGATTACGCACTGAGAGACGTAGTACACCGTGCCAAGCCCCCCGAATAGCGCGACCATCTTGAATCTAGGGTCCCAGCCCTGTGGCCCCGGCTGTTCGCCAGGCCTTCGAAACCTGACATATTGCACGTCTTTCAGGGTGTGATTTGTGGTGAAATTGCGTCGAAACGTTCCTCGCGTGGCTGAGACAAAGATCCGGCTTCTACAAAACATCTTCAAGGGTAGAGGCGGGGAGAAAGCTGAAAGCTAGCCTTGAAGCTTCAAGCGTCCGCACCGTCGTCAATGCCGATCAGTGCTGAGGTCATCGTTGAGGGTATTCGGCATCGAGCAAGTTGGGTTTGAAATATTAGAACTGAGGTTGAATAATACCCTGACGAACGCAAGCCTTACCAACGCGTTCAGCAAGGTCAAGAACGTCTGCAGCGATGCAAACACCCCGAACAACGCTCGATACGTTGCCTTTTCGAGTGCGGGACCCTCGAAATTGACGTTACGCACGAGATAAGCGCCCAGACGTCACAAGGTTCTCCCCCACAGGCAGTTCCGTGCACCCGTCTTGGCGAAAGCATCGTAGAGGTGAGCGGGAGATGAATAGAGCGAATGGTAGAGTACTAGTGGCAGTGGAGCTTCGAGGGCTGATAACGGAGAGGTGAGCTCGTGTATCCCCTTTCTCGATGGTTTCAGATACTTACCGGCAATTCTTTGCGGATATTTCACCTTAAGGGGCGGGATTTACGCTCGAAACGACGTAGTCTTAAAGATCCCACAACCGGAACCTGCTAGGCTCGAAACCAGCCGTTACTAGAATGTGGCTTGGAATGGGGGATACTATTACCTACCCCCAAGAGCTGGCGTCGAGTCTAGGAACCTGCGAACGCCGAAATCAGCCCGAATGGACCATGACGACTTCAAAGAACGACTCGCCGAACGTAGGACATCTAGAACGACGGGCACCGAGTCGAAGCGCGAGATGAGCTCCTGGAAACGCTGGGGTGGCGTCGCAGGAGGGCCAAATTGGGGACGCGAGGACGGCCGTGGATGACGGAGGAACATGACGAGGAGCGAAAAACGCAAAGGTAAGCACGCATTCCCTTTCGATTCGATGCAAAAAAGAGGTTTACATTGCAGTTTAGCAGCTTTGGGCTTGGATTCGAATCCTTACAGCTGCTTAATCCTCTCCCATCGACTATACTCGCTGAATTCGAGCCCCAGCGAATGCGTACGGTCGGGTGGCGCCCAGGCAAATTCCGTTAGGAGGGCCGAAAAGAGGGAGGCGACGCCAGGAGACGGTGCGTGGAAGGGCTTCGAAGGAAACGGGAGAGCAGGATGCCATAAGAAAGCTGGTAAGGTTGAATGTACCAATATCAATGAAGGACTGCCTCTTACCTTCGTTTTCCTAGACCCAGGTGCCCCGATGAAGGAAAGAGGGTGCAGTGGAGTGCGGGAGGTCGGCAAGACAGGGCTGTAGGCCCTAGGTGCGAGCGCCGAGGAACGAGAGGTTAATGCACTACGAAGAGGTGGTATTGCCCCGTTACGAAGAGGGAAGGGTGTCGGCGACAAGATAGGTGAGTCGATGTGCACCCACTTCTGTATCTAAATCAATCGCTTACCTGCCTCACAGTTCCCAATATCTCGTTCAAATCCCCCTCGTTCGAGTACACTGCGCCGTGTACTTGGCTTTCTGTTGATAAACCGGTTTAGCATAGGCTTACTTACCTTCGTTTCGTTCAGGCCTCCGGGGTTCTATAGACTCCAGGTACGCGTCCTCGAGAGAAATGAAGGCCTGGAATAGGCTTAGCGGTACTTCGAGGATAGGATTTGAATGTGCTGGCTTACCTTTGCTTAAGCCCTCGGATTATATTCTGTTGAATGGACGATAGGAGAGAGAGCGTGCGGGAAACGACTTGAGGTTTGGAGGGTGGCCGATAACTCACTGGTACGTGCAAGTGCTACTGCATTCATATTCATTGACCGCTTACCTTGATTCCAGACCTCTTGTTCGTATTGAGCTCGACGCGTCAATTTAACACACATCGCGAGCCGTGACTATGACCACATGTTCACGAGGGGAGCGCCCAGCTGAGCAGGATAATGTGCGTTGGAACGTTAGTATTCTGTTGAAGTGTGGACGACGACGATTCCTTCATCCCAAAGTGTCGGCGTTTGACGCATACGCTCGCGTCTTTGATTCCTTGACAAGGTACGTCAGCTGGTGGAATATTGACGTAGATGTGGAACATACTTACTACCCCTCTTTCAGAACCAATTCATTGTCAGTACGCTTGCCATTGATACTACACATTGGTAAATGCTTGACGTTTGAGCATGGCTAGCTTACTTACCGTTACGCAAGACCAGTTTTGACACCGAGTTCGTTCGTGATGAACGCGTCTGTTTGCGGGCTTCCACAGGCCCTGCGTCTGCTATCCAACAACGCGTAAATCATGTTTGATATTCCTAGAGACAAGCGGCTCCCCGACCTGTGAGTAGTCAGACCTCGGCGTAGCCCAAGTCCTTGCTTGTGAATACCAGTAGAGCAGCGAAGATCAGTCACATAGGTTGGTATGGTTTGTAACTCAGATGGCTAGAATCGCCCTCTTTCGAGGTACTTACTACAGGTGTTGCGTGCTGTTCGCAAAAGGTGGAGGAAGTTGAAATGTCATGGTGAGGGAGAGTTCACGCCGTAGGCATTGCGTGAATCAACTCACACACCGCAGTTACCAAGGCGAAGCTGGGCAACTTGAACGATTATGGCGAGACTGGAGAGTGTGCAACGTGGCAGAAGAACGACAGGTAGGAGTGGATGCTGTCGCTTGTCCGACGCCGGGAAGCCACAAATCAATTGACGGACCGCTTCAGAAGTGCAAAGGCCAGGTGGCTGCCAGAATATGGCGTGTTGTTCATGCATATCTCGCTGAATGGGGTGAGCGGGAGAGGGTCTGGATGGGAAAGTGTTGCAGGTCGACGTTATGTGCCCATGCGGCGAATGGGTTGGGCGGCCATCTCGGGAATACTCGCAGGCTGGGTGGGTGAGTTTTTATCAACCTGGCATTCCCTCGTTCTGTGCGCACGGCTCTTGTAGGAAGAAAAGATCGTCAAATAAGCGCCCAAACCGTGGGGCGGAAAGATAAGCGAAATCGCGGCTTTCGCAGCACAGTTGGACAAGATCGGACTTCCGGTACTCATTCATCTACTAAGCTAGCCGTATGTTCTTACTTCTCTGTCTTTTCAATGTGGCAGAACCGGGTAGAATTCCAATGGTTGCTGCAAAACTCGGGAGCCGCGCTCACTTCAAACGCTGCTCAGATTCTGAGATGAACTCTCGAAAGTATCTTCCGTGAATTCTATTATCATGCACTCTATTCTTCAAGAAAGAATGCCACTCCGCCATTCCAATTCATCCGATTGTGCCCTTGGTGAAACGTGTGTCCAAGTTAGTGGGTGGGTGTTTGACTCACTGGCAGTCTGGCACAGTAGTTCGAACTCAGGTTCAGACCCAGCTTCACCTGAGCCGAACGCTGACCTCACCGTTCGGCACTGTTCATGATCACCGTCGTTCTCTGACTATGTATACCAGCCATCGGACTTGTGACGCTTCGGAAGACCTGGTCTCTTCTCTTCGACCAAGATGCTATCCAGAGTGGGGGTGCGAGCTCTGGGGTCAGCTTCTGGAGCGACATTCCGAAGGAATTTTACCGCAGGCCGAGCACCTACGGATGTCAAGGCACGGCCACAGGTCTGGAGACCTATGTTCGCGACAATCGGAGGATATTTCACGGTGTACTACGTATCTCAGTGCGTAATCAACCCCAATCCAGTCCTAGGGCTAACTTAAAACCTGCAGCCTCGAGCAGGTTCCGCAGACAGGTCGCTGGAGGTTTATGCTCCTAAGCCAGAACGCAGAAGCAGCGGTACGTCGCTGATATACTGAATGAGATGTGCTCAAGGAGCTTGACTATCAATGAGCTAGATGGGTGAAAGGGGCAGGAAGCAGCTGTACCATGAATACGGCGCCCACATCTTGCCCCCAACCCACCCTATTTCGCGCCGTGTTCGACGCGTTGCGTCTCGAATCCTGAGCGCATCCAATCTCGGCGTTATTCGTGGAGAGCAACTCAGGTCTGTACTGCCTGGTTTTGATAACTCTAGTGGCTCTGGCGGACTCCCGTCGCCGGACTCATCCCCAGGAACATCGACACACCCAAGCGAGGCCTATGGCCCAGAGAAACAGTGGGACGTGCTCGTCGTGGACGACAGGGAGATGATCAACGCAATGGCGACCCCGGGTGTTGTGGTCGTGTTTACAGGCATTCTGCCTTTCTGTCAAGATGAAGAAGGGCTGGCGGCAGTCCTTGCTCACGGTGCGTCTCAAGAGTACTCGC
Organism: Coprinellus aureogranulatus; assembly: GCA_027627275.1. NCBI lineage: Eukaryota > Fungi > Basidiomycota > Agaricomycetes > Agaricales > Psathyrellaceae > Coprinellus > Coprinellus aureogranulatus. The sequence continues at coordinate 15,604 of JANDKE010000609.1, read as the reverse complement.
TTCTCGTAACCGTAAATTAATGTTGTTCTGGTAGAAATCGGGCACGTTGTGGCGCGGCACCCTGCAGAATGCGTCTCGTCGCAGTGCATCTGGTTAGGGCTAGCTCTCGTGTTGGACATGCTTGGCTTGGATTCGTCCTTCTCGCAGGGCCTGACGATGTACGCCCGCGACCTGCCGAATTCGCGGACTCAGGAAAAGGAAGGTGGGTAGTTCCCTGTCTGACAGGCAGCTGAACGACTAAAGGCAATCTGTGTAGCGGATCTGATCGGTCTTCATCTCATGTCGAGGGCATGCTACAACCCTGGCGCCGCTCCTGCGTGAGTTCACCCTTTCAAACTGTCGAGACCGTTTTGCTCACCCACTCGGCAGCTTTCATGAGCGGCTGGGCAAGGTGGAAAAGTCCATCATGTCCGGACGGGTCTTTGCCCAAACACATCCCGCCTTTGAAGACCGCGTANAGGTGAGGACGGCTCCCTCATTAAATCAGTCCATTATCGAATCTGAACCCACCTCGTTGACTGCAGTATCTCAAAGCTGCACTCCCTGAAGCCTACCGCATTGTAGATAATAACCGGGAGTGTGCTCAAGTTCAAAGGCAGCTTGAGGCGTACTATAGGCGTTTAGGGATTCCGAGACTGCACGTGGTATCAAAGTGACAGATGTAGGGTCAACATTGTGAGCGCNTTATTATATATTAAAGTGNATACTGTGCACGATCGAACCTGAAGATAGGATCCCTGGAGGNAANAGTGCACCAACAGNGAGGCGACCTANGNTGCGTTACAGNAGAACTCGTCNTGATTTGAGTTCNGAGAGNCCTCTCCCCCGGGATAGGCATGCCTTNACATNTGGGGTTGAATTNTTCCGGGAGCTGGGNTATGCTCGCCCTNATGAAAGACCACCACCAGTTTTGCTGTGACCACCCTACTCACGAGCCTTGGNCGAAGATCTCCACTAAGTACCTTCGTCTTACTCATCCTTCCATTGAAGGAACAGACTGGGATATGGTCGTTCCGACANGNTGCTACTAATTCATTATATTCAGAATGATGACCAGTGCCGACCGTCTACGCGTCTACGGCCTACTATACANAGAGGAGATTATGGTAAGCCAAATTGNTTTCTATACAACAGCACTCGAGCAATACAGAGCCNACTTTGGTCGGGNNATCCTTTCNATTGGTAATGCCGACNGCGGCGGGGCGTGACTCATATCGCGGCCGGGTACTGCNCAACGCCGACCCCAAGAAAAAAAAAGAAAAGAAGTTCTCGTCAGCGTCTGTCTCCAAGCTAAGTAGAACGGGGATANGGGAGANGATTNGCGGGGACAAGTGGGGCCTCAAAAAATCAAGACTAACCTCTGCACCAGATTTTCATCGTCATCTTCGTGGCGGGAGAAATTGGACACCTTGTCGTCGTGGTCAACGTGGACTTCTCTTGTTATAGAGACTATTGCGGGGACGGGGGGAACACGGGATACGGCGGTGAGCCCGTGCCGCCGCGGCGGGCGGTGTTTGCTACGGCTGGGGGCGAAGCTTTGGAGAGGGACAGGGCGTTGGGAGGTTGATTTGGAGGAAGGGTCGTGTCCGGAGGACCCAGTGACGGTGCGGCGGTCGCGGCGGTTCAGGGTGGCAAGCAGGACGTTGGCGTATCTGCGTCAACGACAAAGCACAAGTTAGCGGGGTGGGGTTAGGGGCATGAAGGGGAAAAAGACNCGTACAGTCGNCCGAGGATNAGCTCNACGCAGATGAAGAGGTAGTTGTCGGGGTAGACNAGGTAGAATATGAGGTTGAGAGCCGCGGCAACNGCGGTAAGNGCTCCNTTTTCTATNGTGTGGAAGATGAAGGCGTCGANNAGGTTCTTGGACGATTGNGAGACCGANTCGCGTTTGTAGACCATGAGCTNTAGNAAGTCAGGGNGTGAGCGTGTCTCGTGCANGGNATGTANGNANGCTACTCACCACNACGATGATGGATACGGTCATGAGNACATCGCATGCCACAGTCCCTCCGAGCCATACGATAATCATGCTGTGAAGCTTCCGCACTGAGTCTATCTCGAGTCCCATCCGGTTGAACTAGTAAAAGGGAAGGGTCAGTANGACGTCTATATGATAATGGCAATGGNCNTCTTCATAGGCNTACCTGAACTGTNACNGCAATCGAAGATCCNCATTGCATNAGCGCAAGCTACCATNCANGTTAACNTCTGCAACCCAGTATAGCNTNGTTCGANNNACGTACCAGACAGATANCNATAGCAGCTCCAAACGCAAATGGACTCTTCCCAAGCAACTTAACTCTCCANGCGAAGAAGATCTGGACGGAAAGTGCCACTTTTTGAGGNATGTCAGGGAATCTTCCGCTGTGGAGACCGCTTAGGAACGTACCGATCCCATTCAAAGTGGGGAGCGCAGANGCTGACCATGGCGCCGTCTCNAGCGTCCTTGGGTCGCCATAGTTAGTGACCAGCATGGAGTAGATCGTGTGGGAGGTGAAGACGAGATGGAGGGTCTCGANGATGGTCACCAGGAAGACTAAGTCGACGTGATAAGAATNCNATACTGAAAAGCGGTTAATTANNNNGAGAGTGGCGTACCCAGCCCAATAAGCGTCTTCCTGTCCGTTCTAGCGAAGTCGAGGACATATGTGGCTGCAAANNGCNGTCANANGTTGCCTGNACANGCNAAAGNNAAGGCAGACGNACAAAGCTGGATAAAGAAAGCCCCNAAGAAGAAATAGCTGAGAACCCCGCCCATAAGCTGGNNNGTCGAGTCAGCATTGCCCAAAAGCTGCACTNNANTNAAGNCCGTACCAGAGGTCCTGTCCTGCTCNTCCATCAATNAGACTGNNTCTNAANATGAGCANTTNGGCTNCTTACAACATAAGATAGACGGGCGCCATGGCGGGACTGCTTNGAAGAAAGGAACGACGCGACGGAAAATANGAACGATAGAGNCGGAGGNACGCGTTAGAGCATCACTTTTAAAAATCCTGGGCCTCATTGTCGACACCAGGTATACTTATATGAGGCCGTAAATAACCTCCGCAGACTCCAGTATCATGAGACGTTTGTGCCTTTTGAGGTCAGAAGGTGGGAGTATCAGTGATGCGCTGTCAATCACGCTAGCCTGGCAATTGCCCGCGCGCTCCAAGCGACACTCGTCTCCAGCCACGAGCCTGGGCGGTCGTCTCGACCAAACGAAGTGCCACGGTGGAAGCTTGGGGACAAGGGTGGAGAAGCGGAGAGGAGCAGGGACAAGTCGCTTATCTGGGCATCCTGAATTCAGTCTCACGCTACAATTTCATTTTCATACATCACAAACGCACCTCTAGCTCTATCTTTAATTGTTTCGGCCAGAGAAGTCCATTCAAAAGCCTGCGGATATCTTTCATTTCCCCCCCGTTTTTCGCCTGCGTCGTCTTCGGAGCTTTACACTTACGGTANNGCTTCTCAGGCTGAACCAGGGTGCTTCTCGCCGATCGAGAGGGAGTGTCGTAANGACCCCATCAGCNTNTAAGCCAGTGGCCCAGTGCATNCAGAGCNTTCNATGACNAGNAAGANCCGGAATAGAGAGNNANAGTCAGCGTCTCTCNNAAANAGNANTTCAATNTCANCAATCCGGGGTTTGAGGGGACNGTGTGCTTNGGCGCCTTCGGNGCCCACANCCTTAGGCGCCGNNGGTNGNNNATAGGNNTGATCATGNCGGGCGTTTTTGCNAGCTTCNNAGTCGGCGGAACATAACACACTCCCGACTGTCCNCCTTNCNACCTNCNNCAANNTGGTNAACATGNNTGANTTGCAGGNGNCNCAANGTNGANAACTGCCANGATNCCATTGNNNTGGTGAGNNNCTCNNCGNTANANCCCTNNNTAAGNNNGNNNNGNAGANNGTGNNNCCCAACCGTCATNTGAGTTTTGANNNAAGNTTTCTCCNCNNGACCCTNTNNAGCAGAANGNTTGCCAGTGTNNCGCNTCGTCCGNNANGCATATAAGTATTATAACATNATANCGTCCGCTGAAAGTCNTTCCAGNAGAGAGAANNGANCTGNGANTTNGGAAGANCATGCCCCNTTNNNTGTGAATTTGNTNGAGNCNGGTTGAGAAAAGGNGCNCAAGGNTGTCGGNNNNCAAGAGNGNGTCNGANTCGGNGGNTNCCGCCATCCCGCCTGATGCGCTGTCGGTGGNNTTTNAAGCGGAGCTTGAANANTGGACGCGAGTCACGCCGATCACTNCNCTGCNCCTTGAACCTCGACCACTACATCTCTATCNANTCCTTCCTNTGTCTGCCCTCTGTCTTCAGCCNATGCTCNNGATATGGCTCTTAAACTTGCGATAGTAGGGGGCGGACCCTCCGCATTTTTTGTCGCTTCCCGGCTACAGAANTTGCTGCCNACAAANAACTTCCGAATCCATGTTTTCGACCGTCTATGGTCTCCACATGGGTTGGTACGGTANGGAGTTGCCCCNGACCACCCTGAAGTGAAGGTATATACCTTNTCTTAATCATCTCATTATATANTCACANNGTCTTTCAGAACTGCACCCATATTTTTGACAAGGCTGCAGAAGACAGTCGACTTCGGTTCTTCGGGAACGTGAACATTGGGGACAGTCTTAGTCCTATACAGCACACCGTGAACCTTCCTCTGGCTTNTATNTTTGCCAACTACTCTCATGTAGTNTTNGCAACGGGGTGNACGCTGCCCAAACGCCATTCTGAACTGCCGCCTTCCGATCGCTGTGTCTCTGCTCTTTCGCTGGTGCATTGGTACACGCAGCATCCGAATGCCTNTAATCCNCCTCCACTGAACNAGCTGTCTCATGTCTCNATCATTGGGAACGGAAACGTGTCTCTNGATGTTGCCAGGATGCTGCTGACCCNCGTCGATGTGCTGCGCAAGTACGACGTTCCTGAACGCGTGCTTGAAGTGCTTGCAGAGTCCACTGTAAAGCANGTCTCAATAGTCGGCNGANGGGGNCCCCTCGANGCGGCNTATACNCCCAAGGAGCTTCGAGAGATGATTGAGCTCCCTGAAGCTTCCATGGTCCCACTGGNCCCAGCCATCCTCAAAGTTCCAGACGGCCTTAAGCTGGCAAGAACGCAGACGCGCTCGNTGCAGCTGTTATCGAAGGGGTCNAAGAATGCTTTTGGATCCACCAAGAAGACATGGTCCCTCGACTTCTACCGCTCCCCGACGGGCCTCACCCNNCCNACTCCTGAGGANCCTCGCTGCCACCTCTCATTGGCTCACACCATGGTCGATCCGACAACCAAGCGNGCAGAACCNACAGGCGAAACCACCACCGTCCCCACTGACCTNGTTGTGACTTCCCTCGGNTTNCACGGGGAGCCATCTGCTTCGTACTANGATCCTGGCCTCGGCCACCTCCGAACACTCTCAAATCGCNTTATCACCCCATCCGGCNGGACTCTCCGCAACGTCTACGCNAGCGGGTGGGCTTCCACGGGAGCTCGAGGAGTCATCAACTCGACCATGATGAACGCATTCGACGTCGCCCATACCATTATCACTGANATGGAGAATCCACCGAAGTTCGAGGAGGAGGTGCTGAACACGGANCCTGNCCTTGATGAAATACCCCAGGAGGTTGAGCAGGCGATCAAAGANCGTAACGTCGTTCAGTATGAGGACTGGAAGAGGATTGATGAAGAGGAGATTCGCCGTGGCCAGGTCCTTGGAAAAGAGAGGGAGCGTATGCGTTGGGACGAAGCCAAAGTACTTGTGGGATCTCGTGTCTAGATCAGGTGCGAAAAGTCCGGCGTTTTCCACCACNAATGTTGTGACCNACGGATNTTCAGGGACGACAGTGGGATGTGCTTAGTTTTCGAGAAACCTTATCCTGTCGTAGCCAAACCTTTATCACATATAGTGAAGGATCAGGGACACCCTCCNGCTGATNTNCANCCCTCNGATCGAAGCAGTTCATTGGTGTGTATGATCGTTATCTCANGAGATACTCGGCCTNANGTGGCAACNTCTNNTTTGTTAGATACGCTANGCAAGCTCCATAGGCANTCTNCCTGCTACGACAGGANGAAGTNCAGACAGGCCCATCCAAGATGCTGCAAGAAGGTTGAAAGGAAGTAGNNNCCGCTCTGGNCATCCGCNTCCTCTGTTCCACCTCGAACAGCCCCCCANATCNCCTGCACCAATCCNCGAANNAGCGTTATGNNGGCCCAAGCNAGGTGTATNTTCGCTAGGTCGGCCATGACATGGCGCAGATTGGGTAGCCGTATCACGAACCAGACACCATCCTNAGAAGCCNTGTNTNCGGTATTGCTCNACTNGTCGTTGGGAAGCTCGTGCNNNNGTGCNGCTACACCCAATCCCCCTTCNTCCAGTTCAGCACTGCGAANTNTGGGCGTGAGGTTGGGTCGTGTGGCAGTATCTGCGCTCTCCTNGNCNTCGTCAGTCACCACCTCTTCAANGAACGCTTCCAGTGATGGAATGCCNCCAGCTATNCCGAAGGGCTGGGCTCCCTTATNTNATGGCNTNTCTGTCAATGATTCCTCACTAGTNCTCCNTCCGTTGAGGGNAAGGTATTGNGCGTTNTGCTCGGCCACCTGTTTGACAGGCTGCGTTTCTTCCCGTGGCTGATCGCGCAGAACAACCGCTGGCACCATGAAGGATACGTAACGGCATATTGNGGTGGCCAGGCGATGATCGATGTGGANCAACAGCTGCAAGTACGCAACCACCCTGGCTTGCTTCAAAATCTTCTCATCTTCGGTTTCTGGCCCTTCTTCTATGTGCCAGTCCCTTTCGAAAGCCTCAAGGTGCAAGGAGAGGAGGTTCAAGAGGTGATCCGCATCATCCTTGCTGAGGGACTCGACAAGCATGTACTCAACCGCTGGTACCGAAGACGGCAAGCTTGTGGCCGCCTGAAGGACTTCGATGTACTTGCGGGACCTCTCCACTTGGGGATGGAGACACAATGCAAANGGGTGCCTGGTCCTCTCCGCCCGNGGACAGAAGTTCCAGACAAGTTGTGCNCGATCATAATCGCTTCGGAACTCAATAGACCCCTCCAGAATATCGACCAGGAGGTCATTGAAGGCTGNGTCNTATTCGGACACCTGCCAAAATTCTGCGCTTCCGAGGAGTCTTTTCCCAAGCAGCATNTTGGGCCGTATTACCTTGCGATTATNTTGCTCCCCCAGAGCGATTAGNGGCGGTGGAGGGCCAGGTTGAAGCGGCATTGTTGTTACGGCCTCTGGTCCTTGGTTACTCAGGGNACCAGGCGACGCAGCTGGANTGGTCAAGCAGGCAACGAGTGCNGCGATCCTGTTCCTATTCTTCTTTCGGAACGGTCCTTCGGGCGTGTCGTATCTCTGCGCAATTTGCAGCATTGCATTCTTCGATCGAAAGACCAGAGAACCGTTACTGTGCAGATTCTCGAGCACGACTTGGTTGACGAGGTACGTCTGGTCAGCGGAGAGCCGATTGATGGTGAAACAGAATTGGTCTTTCGCCGAGTTTGAGGATTGGAGGTGTANNTGNAGTGCGTCGAATCTATNCCNTGGGNTTGCCGATAGATTCGAAAGATCTCCGGGAGGACGATAGTATGTGGCCGCAGGGACCTGCAAAGGGATGGTTACTCAGCGTGCTATCCTCCATGGCTCTGAANATCGGGTCCTTCGTCTGGTTCAGCTTGAGGACGAGCGTGATCGATGGGCTGATTACATATATTCTGAAGAGTTGGGGGACAGTTCCTAGTATCGTACCCTCCCACAATCCATAGGAGTTATGGCCAAGCACGAACTCTGACTTTTCACTGGCCTGCCAGATGCCCATGTAGTAATTGTCGGCGAACAACTGATAATCTCCCGCGAAACAGTGCTCAAGAGGAGTGTCGATGTCNAGTTCGGCGTGGGGGATGTCTTTTTGGAGAGCTTNGGCGTGGGCNAGGATATCGTTGTGTGGGGTCTCAAGGTAATATTGCAGGCCTCGCAGCCAGATTTGCCTATCGTCCGTGTAACCATTGTCCATCTTCACTTTCCGAATCCAATTGCGNAGCGATACGTTGTTTGGGTGGTCCTCCCGAAAGTACGTCTCATCTAGTGCCTTGTTCCGATAGTGCATGATGAAAATGAACCGACGTAGGATCTGGAGGTCGCTTCTGGGGAGGNTGAAGTGTTGATTCCCGNGCTTGGTGGCGGCTTTGTGGAGGTCCCGGATGACCCGCGATGCCTCTCCCTCCAGGAAGCCAAGCTTAGTTTCCAAGTGGCGCGGGTCCTCTGAACAATTGACATCCTCGTAGAAATTCTCAACNCCAAAGACCTTGCGGATTGCGACGTGCTGGATGGATCTACTNTCCAAGTTGAACGCCATGACAGACTCAGGGTCAGGTTGACCTTTCTTCCANGCTTTTCTCCCCTCCTTCCGCCTCTGTTTCTGAGTTCTGAAGTCAGCAGCATGGTCAGTCCTGAGCCTTATACCCACGGNAGCCCGCGTATGAACAGACGTACTTGTGCGGGCCGCAGAATTGNCTCAAAACAAATTGTGGAATATAGTGTTGGTATTCTCCCATGNGTGGCTGATAGATGNTGGACGACTCAATACAATGTGGCAGGATTCTCCGCAGTTGTTTCAACCCGGTGGCTCAACACACGCGTCGACCTCATGTTCTGTCNCGTTCAGATCACGGGCTGCGTCTATGCATTGTCAATGCATCTAAGCGCTGGGCGGTCTTTCTTNCTGTAAGGGCATCTACGACGCGTNCATNAATCCACGTACATTNTTTTNGTACAGAAACAGGCCAAGGAGNTGGAATAAAANATTGGCCCAAGTCGACTCTGAAAGTCAATCGTTCCCTCCATAGNAATCTTNGTNGATCTCATCGGGCTCTCCATTCGCTTTCCTGGGGCTACGTCTGAAAGTNGTGGCCNNTTCCCAACCCCAAAAAATACATACCCAAGCGTTACGGTNAACCCTTCGATACCTTTGGTANCTCTTTCGTTTCCTCGCTTCCATCAGACAACCCTACGGCTCCGTGCCACGTTCAGGCCTAGGTTGGGCCTTACCAGANGANCTGCTCCCAATGTCGNGTGANNCAAAGANTCCTCGAGCGNTTNAGTGANAGGGATTCTACCAGGACTAAAAAGTACATNTGTAGGATTCGAGCAGGGCAACTTCAGAGGTATAATCACTAACAGACGGGCATGGTCACAAGTCCAGCGTNGCAGCNTCCCGCTCGAACTCCAACAGACGCATCTTGATCTTTGTGAGCTGATCGATGGTGCGAGTAAAGGTCTCGCGCTTCGTGCGGATAGCAGGATGCTCTCTGAACATGTTACCGAGTCGATCTTGNGAAAGCAAGGGAATNCCCCCAATGAGCTTCTCTTCNAGNAGCTGGACGAGCCNCGTNTGCCACTGGCCTTCTATGCACAAGACGACATGGTCNATGAAGCGCTGGCGNNAGAAGGGNGATNNTGAGCGACGCTCTCATTCAAAGANNATACNAGAGGANAGCTTACTGCGGAGGCCACTTTGAAGTAGGCNTGGACGTCGGCCATNACCTTGTGCTCATCACTGTAGTTGGGCTGGCTGTTGTTGCGGTAGATGTTGTTCAACCAGTTGCTTCTCTCCTGNGTATANACNGTGGTGTTGGCGGTATATANGGGAACNCTACGCTCGAGGTTGAACAGCTCCGTCAGCTTCTGTCGAATTTGCGCCAGTAGAAGNGTTCTTTCTTCATTGATGATGGNTCTGGNAGCAAATTTCAGCNTCGTCGCNNTGCANATGNCANACGAAGGGTGAGCTCACTTCGCAAATNCCTGCAGNTCGTGNAAGCGGCCAAANTGCTCATCGTCGTCCACAAGTCGCGNGATNAGTACCTGGGTAGATTGACTNATGTCATCAAAGCAGTCCTTCAANGGAGTCTCCCAGTGCTGAACGTGACGCANAATGAGGTCCTTTGTCGCGTCGAAGGGGACATAACCTGGGAGCTCCCAGGTCAANTGGCTGTTATGGTGNCGCTGCGTCAGCTTCCGNGACNTACNTAAACACGAATGAGATGCTNACCTCTTGATNACATCTCGAACGATGTCGACGGTTAANGGNCCNGGAGNNCCAGGGGCTGCCGGAGTNGCNNCTGCGCCGCTCTGGGNTCGAAGATCGGGAGCAGTGTTNAGNATTTCGGTTCGCAGCCGCTCATATCGCTCNCGNTTTCTGTGNACGAAGTCTTTGTTCACCGTGCCATCGATTGTACCTTGAAGGGCCTTGCAGAAGAATATGATTCTCATAGTCATCGATGAAAGGGGATTNTTNACGATGGGGGNAGGTGGGAGNTTGTCCAATTTCCTCTGNTCTTTGTCCAAAAGATCGTTGACGCTGTCCTTGATGTCAGGNATGCTANGAGANGAATCAGCATACGAAANNGTGNATGNAAANTNGNTNGCATACTTCNNCTCAATAAGCCTAATNAANAGTTTGCTNGTGTTCTCNACGAAGTTGGGCATTCCTAGGCGTGACTGGTCGAGCAGGTTCTTCCATGGCGCTGTGCTTTTGAANAATTGCTCCTCGAGCTTGGTGAGCTCCGACCTCTTGAGCCCTTTTGCCCGCGTGAGATCGTCCGGCATCTTCACGCAGTAGTACCCGTGCTTGAGNTGCGATTCCCTTCCGCTGAGTATGTCCTTCCACTTCTGGAGAGCNGATAGGCTTCCTTCGCTCAACAGATCTGGCTTCGTGCCGACACCTGTAGTGACGGTAACGAGTTGCAGCTGNAACTANGGAATTTGGGGACAACGCGTACCTATCGTCCTGAGGCCGGAAGAATCGGCAGTCTTGGCAATGCGGAACGCTTCTTGATTCTCAATATCGTCTAANNAGTCGTGNGTCNTGAACAGANAGCGGCCAAAGGTAGGAGACACATACCCGTCATCGGNGTTGTTACGACAATGATGGTGTTTTCTCGCTGTATATGCTTCTTGACAAGGGATTTGACNAGGGGAACCAGCTTTGNGTCTCTGGGATGGTGCTGGATAATGCCTAGTGACAGTGCCGGAGAAANNTGACNCTAGTCAAGCGCCGACTACGACGAGAGACGGATACCGTGCTTACCNGGAAGATCGACAAAGCACAAGTCGGTGCCCTCAGGGTCCCTCACNAGTATATCTATGGTGTTGTGGGAGAACGGCAAAGTCTTCAACGCCTTCAATTGCTCGACAGTCATGTCATGAAACTGGTCCGGATCGACGTTGGGGCTAAGAATGGCTGCTTGAGCTCTTTTGAGCCATAGCTCGACGTCTTTAGGGCGAGATACTTTCTGAAAGAGGATAGTGGTTGGACGAGGTTTGTCGCTCCCATCGTTNTCGTACGCGAACTGCAGNGAAATTTCNCATGACCACATCCCTGGTGAGCGCACCATTGTGCACTTCATGGGACACCTATTGGTATGTGAGCTTCAGGGGTTCGTGGACTAGACCGCNCTNGCATACTCGCCTTGTACATGTACCACTCTCGCGAGGCACNGCAATCTNAGAAGGANACAATCCNTCAGAGACGGGACGCCATTCGCTCAAAACAGGCAGGGANAACGTACGCCAGTTGCAGCCTCGACCACGGAGCTCTTCCCCGCTGTTGAGGGAGTCNTTAAGACTTNANCACTCCAAATGACTTGAANGANNTACCTGACTGATTGCCTATGAACGCGAGGCAAGGGATATCGAGGTTAAACTTNTGACCCCTGNANNANNCANGGTTAGNGGANGGTGCCTCGGCATAAACAAGNACCTCTCACCCAAGACGAGTCAAATCATTNGCNAGTTGGATNAGNANCTTCGCCTTTCGACTATATTCCGATTCCAAGAGGTCGGTATCCTCTCGCTTTGCCGGCGCNTTCTGNTCNTCATCAGCACCTTGCCCNTCTANATCAGAGAAGGAGTCNANNGAGGGAGGNGGTGACGGCCGCGGTGCGACTGGTAGAGGNGTAGGCATNCNGANGGAGAGTGNTAATNGATGAAAGNAACTGCGTTATAGAGANNGNTNGNNCNCNAGANNGGAGGAAGGTGCCTGTGAGTTCGACGCTTGGGTGGGAAGATCACACAGACCGNNNNCCTCNTTTGCTCCAAATATCCCAGATGGCGTCTCTGATTCTTTATATCCTCTTCTTATCACGATAGGCGCCCAAACCAAAGGTAACGTCGAAGGCAATTGATCATGGGTTCTGCCTCGTGTTCTACTGCGGGTACCGAGTCAAGTGCTTCCCCGCAGCTGAATCGATTTGGAAGAGCGCTAGACATGGGTTGTGTCAAACTTCCCGCCGAGCGTTTTCGGCCGTCCCGAGGAAGGCTTCAGAACTGTAGCCAAGCTGGTCTCCATCGATTAGCGCCTACGTAAAGCCTTGTGCGACTGAAACCCGGCGGCCGAATGCCACCACCTTTGTAGGGTCTCTACAGGTTGCACTCCCAACACGTCGTACAAGTCCTGGATGGATTCAATCGTTGACAGTCTGAAATGGCCGAGTTATATTCATGAAACTCACCTCAACGCGTTCCCAGGTAGTGAAAGAGGTGGTAACATGTACGTATGTAGCTGACCGATACGCCGAGTGCGAGATGGTGTCATCACTGTGGTTGGGAACAAGGATACAGCCACGATCGTTTGAATACCGGGTGCGGAGATCAAAAGTTCAACCCCTGACGGAACAGCACTTGCTCGAGAGACGATTTCCAGTTTTTGCTCTGGAGGAATGTGCATTTACTGGCCAGACAAACTGCTCCATGAGAGAAGGATGGAAAGGTTTTCAGAGGGGAGGAAGAACGCGGAGTACCCTCCAATTTTCGTTGAGCTGATAACGACTAGGCGCACAAGCAATGGCCAACCCGCGGCAAACTGGGAGAATTCGAACTACCTATGCCTAGAGCATCAAGACGTAAATGCCATATGTCCACTATCTGACGAAGTGCTTCCTTCATCAGACGCGGTCTCCAACCCTACTGAAGCCTCAGCCTCGTATTCCATCAACCTCGCCTTGATCTTCTGAAGTTGGGTCACCCTGCTCGTCAAAGTCTCCCGACGGAGAGCAATGACCGGATCCTCCTTGAGCAGAGCGCTGAGCTTCTCGTTTGATAGGGTAGGAAGAGTCTCGATGAGTTTCTCCTCCAAGCGAGACACCAACTTCTGGTGCCACTGCCCTTCAACGCATTTGATGACCTCGTCTATGAAGCGCTTCGGAAAAGGATGCCATGTCAGACTTGGGCTGGACGTGGATATCCGTTCAGAACTTACCGCGGATGCTACTTGAAAGTACGCGTGAACATCGGCCATAACCTTGTATTCGTCGCTATAGCTGGAGTAGTGGTGTCGATGGCGTCGGTCATCAAGCCAGGCCGCCCTGGCCCTGTCGTATACCTCACGGTTTGCGGTGTAAATGGGCGCGCTATTCTCCCAAGTGAAGATATTATCCAGGACCGAGGATGTCTCTGCGTGGAAGTGCGCCTTCTCCTCTTCTACAATGGTCCTGTTGTCTCGCCGGTGAACTATTTCTGATATGGTATGACACATACACGACTTACTTGACGAAAGCTTGAAGCTCAGCAAACCGACCAAAGTGGTCTGAGTCTTGAATGAGCTTGTGGATGAGACCTAGCGTTGAAAAGCAGATATCCTCGAAGAGACGGCCCAGTGGTGCTTTCCACAGGTTGATGTGCTGAAGGATCAGTTCCTTGGTTGCTTCGAAAGGGACGTAGCCGGGTAGCTCCCAGGTCGTATGTCTGTGATGAAGAAGTCAGAGAACGAGGGTAGGAAACAATGGGTTAACGGGGTGATACCTTCGAATAAGAGCCCGCACATCATCAAGATTAATGGGTCCAGAATCCCCGCACGACGAGGACCCGTCAATTTCCACAGGACCAGCATACTCCTGAAAGTCAGGAGAAGTCGTCAGGACTTGGGCCCTGAATCGACTGTAGCGCTCCTGGTTGTTCTGGACGAAGGACTTGTTTAGTAATCCATGAATGGCGCCGTTGAGAGTCCGGGTAAAATGCACGACACGGAGCATAATGGTCGACAGGGGGTTTCCGGTGGCAAGTGGAGGTGGTAGCATCCCCAGCTCGTGCATCTCCCTAGCGAGGAGCTCGTCGACGGTGCGCCTGATAGCCGGCAAACTGCAGAGGTGATAAGTCAACTGTTCTAGTGGTAGGGTTTGCAGGAGACACCACTTACTTCGTTTCGATTAGGGAGATCAAAAGGCTACTCGTATTCTCCACAAGGTTCCTCATTCCAAGTCTAGACTGGTCAGCTAAATCCTTCCACGGCTCAGTATTCTCGAAGAACTCCGTCTCCAGAGCCTTCAGTTGCGCGCGGGACAACCCCTGGAGACGCTCCTTGTCATTGGGCATCCGAACACAGTAATACCCGTGCTTGAGGTTGGACTGGGTACCCTCCAGAAGACGCTTCCACGACTCGAGGGCTGAAAGACTTCCAGAGGTGAGCATATCTGGTTTGGTTCCAACGCCTGCGTGCTCGGTTCAGTGAATACTCAGAGGCTAAGACGACCGTGCCATGCTAACCTATGGTCCTTAAGCCTGCTTTGTCGGCGCGCGAGGCAATGCTAAAGGCCTCTTGGTTCTCGATGTCGTCTAGCTTCATTGAGACGAGGCTGTTGAAAAGAAAGACGATTGAACGTACCGGTCATTGGGATGGTGACGACGATTAGAGTGTTCTTCCTCTTGACGTACATCTCGACGAGGTTCTTCACGAAAGAGACCATGCTGTCATCCTTGGTGTGATGCTGTATGATACCTACGATCAGGGGTCAGAATGAAAACTTCAGGGCCGTTGAAGCGTAGACAATTACCAGGGAGGTCCACAAAGCGGAGGTCGGTACCTTCGGGGTCACGAACGAGAAGATCAATAGAGTTCTGGGAGAACGGCAAAGTCTGTAAGTTCTTCATCTCCTCAGTCGTCTTGCTATGAAACTCGGAAGGGTCGGTATCAGGGCTGAGGATGGCAGCCTGAGCACGCCTAAGCCAGACCTCGACGTCCTTGGGACGAGACACCGTCTTGAACGGGACAGAGAGGGGCTGCGTCTTGGCTTTTCCCGAGGAATCATGCGTGAATTGAAGAGTGATCTCGCAAGACCAAGCGCCTTCGGCACGCATGAGCGTGCATTGCATGGGGCATCTGTATGAACCTTGGTCAGCGAGCGAGTCGTCATCAGGATGGGCGGCGTACTTTGTGCAGGTGCCGCTGTCTCTAGGAACGGGGATCTGAGAAAGTAGTGGGATATAATCAGTTAAATAGATGTCAAGGCGGAGAGGTATGCGTACCCCAGTAGCACCTTCGACGACAGAGCTCTTCCCGGCGGACTGGTTCCCGATGAAGGCGAGACAAGGGATGTCAAGGTTGAACTGTTCACCTCTAGGACAGGGGTGAGCTACGAAATGTCGAAGTACGGAGGTAAGGCTAACCCTAGCGCAGTGAGATCCTTCACTAAGGCAAGGAGTAACCTGGCCCTCCGACTATACTCCGAATTATCCATGTGGCTGTCACCGCTGGTTTGTCCGGACGAGTTGGGCATGGTGCGCATGAATTTCTTCGTCAGAGAACGAGGGGAAAGTGGGTTGGTAGACGGTT
>JANDKE010000608.1:10957-22483 GCA_027627275.1 Coprinellus aureogranulatus | reverse complement strand
GGAGTGAGCGGACAGAGACATCCTACGCACCTGAGTACCTCAATCTCATGGCCAAAGATTCCACAGGGCGATAGGACGCGTCTTCCCACTGAAACACAGCAAGCTAGAACAGAGCATAGGATTCGCAACTCGAATCAAAATACAAGCAAGTATCGTGATAGCTAGGTAACGCGAAGGAGTCACCATGTAAAAGGCTCATTCTCACATCAGTAGTTTCTAGTGTAGCCTGCACACATGGGATCAGAATGGCTCGTAAAAGTACCAGAGGCTGATTCATGCTGACCTTTCCAGAATAAACCGGCTGGAGGCTGCTTCAATTGGTCTTCTGTAAGTTTGGCCTGAAGAGAGCGAAAGGTATTCAGAACTTGTCTCGCAGACGGAACATCTTTGTAATCGCAGTGTAAGATGGAGTCGAAGAAACCTCTTATTTCTGGCACGACGTTATCGATGACCTTGAGCGATACGTTAGCTTGAGAAGGAGCGAATGAAGGCAGGCGATATGTTTATAACTCACCCGGACCATTGTTTGCGTCGTCCGCGTCAGGCAAAGCACATCATCTTTGAATGGGTTGCATAGCCCAGGCTTGAGCCCAACAACTCTAATCGGCCCACGCATGAGACGGTCAATCTGAACTGTGTTGATGTCGGTATCGAGGGGGAAAGTTATTGAAGCGTCGTAGTCGATGAAGGCGTAGCGCACAGAGCCAGAAGTTCTGAGGTTGTAAACATCCTCTGCTGAACGTACGAGAACATTCATGACCGTGTTCGAGGTGTACAGGTCGCGATGGGCGATCCTTTGCTCATGAAGAAACTCAAGGCCCTAAAATGAGTGTGGGTCAGGCCAAGTCGCTTCAGATTTGGCGGTCGCAAGGTTCTTCACCTCGTAAAATGTTTCAGCGAGTTCAAGAAGCTCAAGCACTGAGCTGGCTGGCGCGTATGGGCTGTGAGCCACGACACTCCATCTACCCGCAAGCAGTCAGAACCTGCATATATGTAGACGACGGGGTAGATATCGCACCTTGGCATTACGACGAAAGTGAGGTTGTGAAACTGCAGATATTTGAGGACAGGGAGAGTATGATTCCTGGGATCTCTCCTGGCCTCTGGTGTGTTGAGGCGCTGAAATACCTTCAGTTCTTCAGTCGGGGTGGGCCCACTTGAGGCAAGCCTGACAAGAGCCGAATGAGAGCTCGACAAACATGGTGATATAGTAGTCGGTACCGAATGATGACCTCGCGTCCTTCCGTATCTCGGGCTGGCCAAATTCGTGTGGTCTGCCTGGGTCAGTAACATGGATAAAACGCAAAAAATGGGAACAATACCACAAAAAAGTAGCGGAAGTCAAGATCCTGCTCTTGACTATACGCTTTGCGGGCCCATGGCCAAAGCGTGGTGGGAGAATGCGTGGATGCTGGTTCGGCAGGAGGAGAAGCCCCTCTGCTTGTTCCCGGCACATATTTATATAGGTGCAACCCATGTGAAGCAAAGAAGTGGGACAGAAACTTCCATCGTGCCCAAATCTCGAGTCGTCGTTGCTCCCGTTCTTGTTCGCCGTCGGGTATCGGCGTAACAGCATCCAGTTCAATCCAATTGGATACGTCACTGGGTATAGAGTGGGTTTGCATAGATGAACGAGCAGATGCGCGTACGGCAGGCACGGATGCGCAACGTTCAACAAAGGATCTGGGAGGGTGGGGATGCCGAGAGAAGGGAAGCAAGAAGCTGGGAGTGGCAACGTGGAAAGGAGACCCTGAAATTTCGGGCGCTGCTCTTTCCCAATTCGGCTTGTTTGTGTCATGTGCGCGCCTAATGTCACGCTCAATGTTGTCGCTATAAAGGCCTCCTCCAGCAACGAACCTCTCCTCCACATCCCACTCTCTGCCTGTCATCTTTGGAAGGCTTTTCAACGAGACAGGAACTACCCGCACGACAGAATGCCTGATATCTATCCTGCTTTGGTGAGCCTCCTTTCTTTCCTTACTCCTGCTGGCGGCAGCCCTGTGTGGCGAGAGTGCTCATCGTCTTTCCACAGTACGACTTGAAAGAGCAGGTCACCATCGAAGTGGCAGGCTATGAGCCTGCAACTGCGGGTGAAACTGTTGTAATCTCGGGACTCGAGAAGTCGAGTGGGGTGAGTTTTGACAACTTCACCCCAGGTTTGAACATGTTGCTCATGCTAGCTCGCGCCGGTTATCAGGGCTGGCTCTACTCGGTCAAGACCACGAAGGGGAAGGAGATTGAAAACGTGAGGGAGGTTGACCTGGCACCATATGTGGAAGATCGGAAGGAAAGCCGGAAGTAGCAAGAGGGAGACGGAAGCTTGAAGTTGTGCCCTGTAAACCGCTGCAATGTCCCGCACTGGCGAATCGCCGCTGTATTATGCAATTTGAAAGGAGTCTTGTTTCTTTGTTCAATTTGCGTCCGTGCAGCACCTATGCACCATTCGATCCCCTTGTAACGTGGTTTTCCCGGTATAAGTGGATGGAAGCAGCACGAGCACCGCGTACTGCGCATAAGAGTCCCTTGTACTGTCTGACTGAATTGTACCCGTTGTCCACTTATATGGAGACACGAATACAACCATGTAGCACGCTGTTTCTGTTGAATTCTGGTACACCCTGTTTGTACAAAAGTCAGAGCGTGAATACATTGCTTGAATGGAGGGAATGTGCTGACCCTTCTAGACCCTACTACCCTGCGACGGTAAGTGAGCTCGAGGAGAATCTAATGGGGGCAAACGGCGTCACTATCCAGAACCATCGTATTTTTAGTGCCCGTTAGGCAAATAGTATCGTCCGTAGTTAGGCTGCCAGGTCCCTGCTTCGAACCCCAATTCCAGGCCGAGCGACGCGACGCCTCACCGTTGGCCACGTGAACGCTTGGTGAAAACGTAGCGAACAGGGAGAGTAAGGGTTCCTCTGGGTTCTAGCGTATTCGAGCGCCGGAAGACTTGTAATGACGAGGAGGGACCGCCGGACGCAAGCCTGAAGAAAGAGGCAATGGATTCATACAGCATGATGATGATGGCGACAATCTGCGCACCGAATGATTCAATAAAGTCCTCGTGCCTGTTCGCATCTCTTGTCGCCCAAGCTCTGGCAGTCTTTTCAGGACGCCCGATTAACGATACAGTCAGTGAGCACACAGAAGATTAGTACCACATGAAAGTAATAATCACGATCGTCCTCTCAGTCATATACTGCGTACCTGTGGCGAAGGTATGGCGTGTGTCGGCTGACTCAGGATGGGCGGGAGGGCGAGAGTCTCTTCCCCTTGAATACTATCGTAAAGATGCAGTCCACGAGAAGAGAGGGGCAATAGGCATTGCCGTCTCGCCCAAAACTCGAGTCATCGCTGCTCTCGCTCCTGGCGAGGATCGGGTATCGCAGCATTGGGGATTCCGCCCACTGAGAGACATTCCTAGGCACTGAGTCTTGCTCCATAGAGGTCGTCGAGAGGAGCTGGAAACGAGCTACAGTGAGGTGCTTGAAGATGGGCCCGGGAACGTGGCAGATTGCAGCTGCTATTTCAGACGCCTAATTGTTGGACGGTATGCCCGTTTCTCCCACTTCTCCAGACCAAATTGAAAAGCAAAGGACTCTTCTTCTTCGCTTGGTGTGATATCACGAAAGCTCAGCGCACGCTTTGATGTTCGTCGTCTGACCCTGGAAGCAAGGGCTACACTGCCGACAATTCTAGACTAACAGTCGAAACTTGGTACTCCTGCAAGTGCCTGCTAGACGTACCTGGTGACTGCGCCGAGCTTAGATATCGCTGAAGCTGCCAAGATTCGTGTCCGCCTCCTATTCGTGTGCACACGGCCGCTACAGGTGAGGTCCCAAGCCATTTTGGCGGCACTCAGCAATGCTCGTTGATAGGCGCATTGACGCTGAACACGCAGTTGTTCATGGTAAAGGCGCCATAGCTGTGAATTAGCCTTTCTCGACGGTTCAAATGGTTGGAGGCGGGTTAAGGAAAGCAAATGCATGCCACTGGACTCGGAGCAGCGCCTGCTTGAATTTCCCGCGCACAATCCCGCCATCAAGTTCAATTTTAGTGATGTCGCGGCAATTGCCGACGCGGGCGCTTATTCACAACGAGTTCAAGGTCCCTTTTCTCCTCAAAATGAACGCAAAAGCAGCACCTTGCGTCTACAGAATAGCCTCTAAATTTTTTCACACCTGCGCTGCGGCTTGAAACCCGAGTCGCCGAAGGGCAAAGGGAGGAAATGCACTTCATTAGCATAGAATTATCGAGTTTAGAGAACGGTGAGATGATATTTGCGTCACTTCCTGGTACGGCCTGGTTGTCGAGAGGCTTAATTATATGGTCGTGGTAAATTGGTGTGGTTGTGCTTACCTTTCCAGAACTTGCCACCCGGAGGTTGCCTTAGCTGGTCTTCGGATACCTTGACACGAAGGTCGCGGAAGGTCTTCAGCGCCTGCCTCGCCGAAGGGACATTCTCATAGGTGCAACGCAAGATCGAATCGAAGAAGNCCCCTATTTCTGGNACCACGTTCTCGACGACCTNTGGCGGCATGTCAANTTGTGAAAGAGACAACGGAGNTGGTACTCNNACTCACGCGAACCATCGTTTGTGTAATGCGCGTCAGGCACAGAACGTCGTCTTTGAACGGATTGCACAGTCCAGGTTCGAGNCGCAGATCNCGNATTGNNCCCCGCATGAGACGNTCGATCTGCACGCTGTCAATGTCNGTATCAAGNGGAAATGTTATCGAGGCGTCATAATCGATGAAGGCATAGTGCACCGAGCCTGGGCTTCTGAGGTTGGAAACCACCTTCGCCTCAGGTACAAGNACGTTCATAACCGTATTCGAAGTGTATATGTCGCGATGAGCTATCCTTTGCTCGTGAAGGAANGTAAGGCCCTGGCAGNATGAAAGCAAGATCAGATTCNTTCGGNGNGGGTGGTCCATCGTGGTCAGGTCACCTCAAAGAATTTTTCCGTGAGTTCGAGGAGCTCGAAGACTGAGCTGGCNGGTNCCCAGGGACTGTGGGCCTTNATATCCCATCTACCAGNAGNTNCATCAGTANCAGNANGNNCTNNNGAAAGANCGGCACACCTTGGCATGACCACAAANGTGAGNTTGACGAATTTCAGGTATNTGANGATGGGAAGNGTANGGTTTCTAGGNTCTTTTCTNGCCTCCGGNGTGTTCAAGCGCCAGAATACNTTCAGTTCCTCGGAGGGAGNATGCCCACTTGAGACAAGCCTAGNGGTAAAATAGAATGAGCTCAGAGANAAANCGANAANGANAANGTTTGNNTGTACCGAATGAAGACCTCGTGTCCGTCGCTATCNCTAGCAGGCCAAACCCTCGTTGTCTGACAGGTAAGTTAANCATCTGTACCAAACGCACAAANGAGTGTAGCACTACCCCGAGGAACCAGTANTCGAGNTCTTCCTCTTGGTCATANGCACNGCGNGCCCACGGCCAAGGCATGCTGTGCATGTGCGNTGACTTGGGGTAAGCAGGAGGGCGGGCGCCTCTGNCCGTCTCTGNTATATANTCATAGAGATGTAGNCCATTAGAAGAGAAGAACGGCGAGAGNAACTGCCATCTGGCCCAAGTNTGGAGNCGTANTTGCTCTNGTTCTTCTTGGCTGTCGGGTATCGGAGTAGTGCGGTCCAGTGCAAGCCATTGNNAGATGCTACTTGGTATCTTCCGCACTGGTACGGATNGGCGNGGNGAGGGNTGCANAGTAGACATAGGTCAGAGAGCGGTTNAGCGGAGATGTAAGCAGAGGTGTGGAGAGAAGAGAAGCAAGANGTGGTNAGTGGCACAACAAACGCGTGTTGAGACCCTGAAAGCTTCCGCCGCATTGTCAACCCCCGATTTGGACTTTGCNCACATGCNCGCTAATTGTGTCACGGTCACGCTTGNGGTAGGACTATAAATTCCTTTCTTTGAACCGTCTATCCCTTATTCACATACCANTTATTCTTGTCCAACAAGNCATCTNCCNCAGCAAGAACCGAGCGAACTACGAGATGCCNAGCTCGCAATATGGTCATGGCCCCCCTCTGGTAAGCGCGCCCTTTCTGTAACCTTGCATTGNCCGAGCGTAAGGCTCNTTGTCCCTTCTTAGTACGANCTGATGGAGGACGTTACCCTCCGCACAGAAGGCTACGGTGTCACNCCAGGAGGACAAGGCACGATNTCGACGATGCAAGAGTCGGTCGGTCGCGTAAGTTCCNCTAGANTTCTCACCTTTAANTGGGGCTGCCTTTCATGCTGACACNCTGTGGTTCGTAGGGCTGGCTCTACACACTCAAGATGANAGAAAAAGGGAAGGTCGTCAAGAACGTAAAGGAAGACGACATAGAGCCGATCGCTGAAGAAGNTGATGAAGAGCCCAAGAAGTGANTGTAACCTAGGCGCACCTCAAGCNCNGTTNTGNCTATATNCTTGNNATTCCTGTATTTCGTCNATCNGNAATNGAGTGTTGTNACTGNGTANTTCGTTNNGNGNGACAAATACAAGNGTGTAGACGCGTATGATTGCCACCCAGGAAGGCCNGGGAGNTCGNAGGNTGGCAAGCTATTGGCGCCTNGCATAACCTGGGACGCAGAGTCATTCAGGACTCTGCTTCNGAGAACAACACCGACCGCACCTTTCCAGAANATGCCNGNGGGAGGCTGTCTTTCCTGGATCTCNGTNACNCCNNTACGNAGCGTACGGAAGCTTTGNAGAGCCTGGNANGCTGTAGGGACAGCNTNATAATCGCAGCGCAGNATATTGTCNAAGAATAAACCAATNTCAGGGACTACGTCTTCTATAACCTTACTCATAGTNAGCNGNATCATCTNNAACGTCAGAAGGGAGTCAAGGGACAATACTCACCCGGACCATCGTTTGGTTNATAGCTGTCAGACAGAGTNCATCATCTTTNAACGGATCACACAGGCCAGGNNTCAGTCCCATGTAGCGAACAGGGTTGCGCATCAGNCGATNGACNCGTATAGAGCCGGGGTCAGCATCCTCNGGGAATGCGANGGACGCATCGAAGTCAATGAAAGCGTANTGTACNGANCCNGNAGTTCTTAGGTNNTGCAAGTCNTCNCCTGGAGTCGCGAGGACNTTCATCACGGTATTNGAAGGNTGNATATCCCGNTGCGCNANCCGNNTNTCGTGNAGNAACTCNAGGCCCTAGTANNNNGTNTGTCAGNCNNGNCGCTNGNACNNTATGNNNGNNTTACACGNACTTCGTAGAAGGCTTCAGCGAGATCGAGAAGCTCGGANACTGAGCCAGNAGTTACNNANGGACTGTGNGCGACNGTGTCCCATCTANCTCGAGAGCNGTCAGACGACNCTCTATGAGCGNGNTGNGGAANCNTTCACCTTGGTAGAACTACAAANATCAGNGATCCAGANGTCAGGTATCTCAGGACNGGAAGGGTATGGTTTCTCGGGTCTTTCCTGGCCTCTGGAGTGTTGAGGCGGAGNAATATTTTNAGCTCTTCAGATGGGTCAGAACCTGAAGCCAATCTGAGCANGATGAGCTGTATAAGTTGTAACGGAAGCTTAAGCTTGAGTTGANAGTTCAACGTAAACTAACCGAATGACGACNTCNTGTCCTTCAGCGTCTCTCGCGGGCCATANCCTGACGGTCTGNCTCANTGAGCTAATGGTATTTCAGGCTGAGGTGTAGCGGGTACGCTCGTACCTCCAAGCAGTCAAAGTCGAGGTCCTGGTTCTCGCTGTAAGCCTTGCGAGCCCAAGGAAGACCTGCCGAAGCTGAATGATGTGCCTCGGGAGTTGCAGGGGGACTTGCACCTCTCTCTGCATCCAACGAATACTCGTACAGATGCAAACCGTGAGAAGCGAAGAAGGGGGCTAAGGACCTCCACCGAGACCAGGTGTTCAGCCATACTTCGCCTCGTTTCTCCGGATTGGATACGTCGGTTGCGTCACAGATCCACTGGGAGAGGTCGTTAGGTAGTGCACGGTGATCCTTCCGAGAGTGTAGGCCCGTACGAAGGGCTGAACCGGGCGCCATACAGGCAAGAACGGGGACAGGGATGGAATGCTAGTGGAAGTGGCACAAGACAAGAAAGGTGTGGGCGTTACGGCAGCTGTTGAAGCGCGTCGNTGATTGTCACTGTCACGCCAGTCCTGGCTCCTATAAATCCCCTCTCTGAATTTCTTNATCACGATAGATCACCAAGCNGGNTCTCAACGGGTCCCCGGGAAAAGCACNGTCCTCCNTCGCCTTNGANAGCTCGTCACCCGCATCCACTGCCCAGTATGGTCCCTCATCCTGCTTTGGTACGTTACTCAGGTCCTCAACCCNTCTCCCTCGCGTACTAATCAGACGATTCGGGTGATCNTCGCAGTATGATATNAAGGAGGCCGTGACTATTGAGAGTGCGGACTACATTGGNGCCACCATTGGAAGCGCGGGGTGGATAGTCAAGCCTATCAAATCCGGCGGGGTACGTTTTAANTGCATNTGGTTGNGAGTGGNATNGGGACCTGATCTAGGTTCTCCTCCAGAACTGGCTTTACGATGTCAAGTTGGAGGAAAACGGCAANATCATAAAGCGCGTGAAGGAGGATGATCTGGCCCCTCAAGCAGCGTCAGACAGTGAGAGNAAACNCTGAACTGCCGAGCTTGTACCGCTTGGGTAGAATTGCTGTTAGAATGGGCGTCCCACGAAGCAACAGAGTGGGTGAACAGAGATGNGTANCCCCCAATTTATTTTGNAANCCCCGTGGTAANATNGAACNTGTNGTCTGAAGGGATGGNNNCTACTGTACCATCTTCTCCAGAGGAGTNATAACNACACCNGGCTTCTTGACCACCCGGGGCAGAGTGGCGCGCTGGAANGCCGTCCTCGTGTTCCACTGCACACCAAGGGGCCGCTCCATCGCCTTCTCGTACTGAGCCTGGCTGCTGTANGGATACGGCAGGTCGGAGACCATNTACTTCGCTGCCTTCTTGTCCCTTTTCTCCGAGATAATGATGTGCTTTTTGTTNTAGTCGGCGCGNGTGGTAGGGTCGATACCGGCGATTTTNTTGACGTATTGGGGCTTGGGCGGCTTTTTGCGCATNCCNGCNCCTCCCCAAGAACCCTGCAAGACTACGTNANCTCCNGCGCATGGNNANGTNAGGNCNAAGTGACGTACCCATCCCGGTATTGTCGTATCCACTTCCTTCGGGGCGTCTTCAGCGATCTCTCGCTTTTTGGTCTCCTCGAACTCCTGCAAGGGGACNATCAGTACTGGACCCACAACGCCAACGTCTCGCNCACCTTGATGACATTGTCACCAGCGAATGCAAGAGCGACGAGGTCCCTCTGCTGNATTGCNCTGGGGNCNGCCTTGCCCTTNCCCTTNNCCTTAGCNAGGAGTTCCCGCTCCTGNGCTTCAACCTCGCTGTCGATACCCGAGTCNTCGTCGTCATCCCCTCCCGCGCCNTTTGTGGCGGCGTNGNGCCTAGCTGGTTGCTTGCCAAGAGCNTTCGCCGTTTTCTTCGAAGACGATGCCTNGAGAGTCAAGACATTTTCNGTGGANATTTCGAGCTCAGCATCGTCCTTCGCTTTAGCACGCTCTTCATCCCTNTTNAGCTCTTGCTTCTTCAGCTTGTTCTTGGANTTCTCGGCNGATTTGCTCTCCTTGCTCAGCACGACCTCGTTCTTCTTCGAGANCTTGAGNGACACCGATGATTCACTCTGAACTAACCAGGGGTTGNCAGGCGCNGTGGATGANGAGGCTTTGNTGTGTANTGGNGANTCGGGAGAGGGCGAGGGNAAGTCNGTTGACTTGAGGGTNACGCTGGATGTATCGGATGGNGGNGGAATATTNGAGGGGATTGTTATGGACGGCTTCGACGACTGACAATATTATNAGCNTNCGCTNNGANTGGAGTCCATTCAGNTACTTACNGGAGCTCCAGGGCGATAGACAACGCGGCCATTTGCCCGGCGCACGANGACACCACTACTCGGGTCATGATCGNCATCGTCTTCANCTTCCTCATCGCTTGCNCCCTCGCCTGCTTGGGCACCGAGTTCCTTGATGAANTCATCCACCTCNNGATTACTTTCCNCCTGATGCCGNGCCATNGCGTCCTTCATNAACTTCATCTCNAANACACTCTTGCCCTTCTTCCCAGACGACTCANGCANNNNATCGTCNGCCTCCCTCANCTGNCGCAACTCNTCGAACGCATTNTGCTTGATCTTCTCCACNGCNTCNTCCGGNTCNAAATCATCNTCGTCNCTGCTCTCCTCNTCATCGCTCTCGTCCGACCCNACACCCTGAATCTTTTGCTTGAGCTTCTCGCCCTTGGACANCATATCACTNATTTCCTTCCTCTGATCCTCGTCCATATGNCCGCGNTTCATTTGCCNGGCCCACTTCCCAGTGTGCTTGTGCCGCANAGTAGCCCTCTCCTTCGCCCGTTCCANAGCNCGCTTCATNTGNACCTCCTCNTCNTGGCTATCCTCTTCCTCGTCTATCTGCTCTGCGAGCCTCTCCTTCTCCTTCCGACGAAGCTTGCGGTAGGTCTTGCTCTTGATCTTGTTTGCTCGTCTGGCTTTGAGTTCAGCGCGGAACATGAGGTCGCGCATTTTGCGTAGTTCGGCGCGTCGGGCAGCGACCTCTTCGACGGTGAGCTTGTTTGCC
The DNA here is from genome assembly GCA_027627275.1 of Coprinellus aureogranulatus. Lineage (NCBI taxonomy): Eukaryota > Fungi > Basidiomycota > Agaricomycetes > Agaricales > Psathyrellaceae > Coprinellus > Coprinellus aureogranulatus. Next base: position 11,831 of record JANDKE010000608.1, on the reverse strand, counting down.
TTGAGCATGCTTTCCTCGGTTTCGTGTATGTCCTCATCCCGCATCTTGGCATTCTTGAGCAGGGCATCAACNGCGCTCTCCAAGCCGGTGGTTGGCTGGGATAATGTGCTTAGTGCTAGCATGAGGAAGTAAAACCCAGAGATACACACCTTGAACTTTGCAGCCAGTTCCATGTTGGACACTCGACCAGGTTTCTCCGCTTGCAAGGGGAAACTCAAGTGCTCAGCCTAAACGCGATGTTAACTCTGCCGCGAGTTCATCAGAGGTAGAAGTCACCCACCTCCCGAATTCTCTTCATAGTGCCAGACCACTTGTCGACCTCCTCCTTGGTCTGCTCGTACGCAGCTTTGCGGTCGAGACGCTCTTGAGCACGCTGCGGGAGGGGGGCAGACAAAGCCTTCGTTTTCGAAGAGGTGAGGATCTTCGTCGACTTNTTTCAGGGTTTGGAGGGAAGATGACTGAGTGGCCAAGGGGGCGAGGAGATCATCCAAGTTNANNTGANGACCCTAGTAAANNGAAANGCATTAGCNATGNTCNCCCNCGNNAACCAGAGCATACACCTACCACTGGAGTCGATACGGAACTCATCCTCAGCCCCAGTCTCCGTCTTTTCGCGGATNATGCGCCGTTTCCGTTCCCTTGGTGTCTCGTCCGCATCTTCAGCTGCCTTGCGCTTCTGCGGGGNGGTGGTATCNAGATTGGAGACGAAGNTCTGGAGGTTGTCCAGAGCGTCTTCGCCCTGGTCNTCNTCATCNGANGCAGTTATATGGATNNCGTTTTCCTCTTCTTCCTCNTCNTCGTCCTCATCNTCTTCCTCTTCNGACGATCCAGNACCGTCGGCCATTTCNTGATCCTCCTCNGATTCNTCANCNTG
>JANDKE010000608.1:0-10654 GCA_027627275.1 Coprinellus aureogranulatus | reverse complement strand
CAACTNCNGGTGAAACACACACCTTCTTGGGGAAGAATTCGGCGAAGCGTTCTTCATCGCTCTCCTCAAATGCGGCATCACTATCCAACTCCTCATCGTCGTCGCTGTCCACCTTTTCGTCCTCGTCGTTCTCTCCAATAAGCCTCGCCCTCAGCGCCTCCCTCTGAGCATCGTCNATNTCGTCCAAGTTCCCAAACTCCATGGCCTCGTCCTTGTCAAGNTCCATGCGNACCTTCCCTCTCCTNGTCTTCTCCGGCATNTACTCGTANACATCNTGGATGTCCTCCNTCTCCCTGTTGTCCTTCTTACTCTGTCGCTTGGCNAACCCCGCTTGNGCGTTGGCTTTGCTTTTNAGAAGCGACTTTTTGGGTCCTTGATGTGCTGGCTTNCTTCCAGGGCCNCCTCTACCCGACATCTTTNCCATTAGACCAGTAGANAGAGAATGGGTGGATTTTGAATTGGCACCTGGTGGTGCAGTGAACAGATGNGCTGAGCNCCTNGCAGAGAAACTTTTGNGTTTGGGGTTAGGGTCACAATGTTCGGCACCCCGGCACGGCGGTCCGTGTTGGCGATGACCNGGCCAAACTCGCGGCNGATGCGCTTGCTTGTCAGAGGCGCTCACCANCCCAATGNTGCNTCNCCGCAGAGTATGGTAGTATGNGAGGTAAACCTTTAGTCAAANGGTGAGTTTTCTTTTTGCTCGTAGTCCTGGAANGAACGGGNATNGGACTAAGATGGCTCNNTTTAGTAGATAACGACCACGCCACTATGCGTCGGAGTCGGCATGCAGGTNCAATTTTATCTTGAGACTTGCAGCCTTGACTCAGGGTTAGAGCCTCTTGCACCCTTGGGCCTTCGTAATNCCTCCCCCTATTCACAGCTTTTTTACATGTCATGTCTTCTGCGACACCAACCGAAGCCNCAACNGATNTCACTANNGTCGGTAACCCTCGATCTTACATCGTCTCGGANTGGGAGAAGGAGACGTACTACAACGGTGTTACNACAGGAGANGGCTACATTCCCCTTCTCTACCGCTCAAACTACGACACCGACCCTTGGCCCCCACCNCAGCCTCCGACTTTAGGCAGTTTNGGCCATCTTCCNNCCAAACACGTTGTGGATATTTACGGTACATCGCTCGCTCCAGNTTGGCGGACTGTCGGNCCCTTGATCNTCGAGCTCGTCAAACANNGNGAATTNCACGGTNCGGATCGCTCTCTANCANTCGATCCTGCTCGNTTCNTCAAGNATGANANGNATGATGNCNAGGAAACTCTGAGCGGTCCCGTAGTTTGGATCGCCGTNCCNTACAACTCGACNACTCCCGANANCGCNCACGANGTCACCNAATCTANCNTGTCGCTCCTCGNACAGCANNGNGTTNNCGATGCNNTNGTGGANTGGCGCGAGGGCGAACTNTGTCACCTCTCAGGCCCANCCCTCATGCCTTNTGTCNNGAGGNTCGACCCAACNGCCGAACTACGCCATGACTTCACCGCCGCTCTGAATCTTCCCCTTTNTTCCGAGGAGGCTGGNGNGGAANGCNGCGAAGGCAGNCTGACATTGTACTTTCACGAGGTNAAAGACAAGGACGGAAANCCCAGCGANAAGGTGTTGGCNGTCAGCANCTGCCACCTCATTTGGAAAGACACAACTATCGNCTACACCTTCGANNGCCTTGGTGCAGNAAAGCTCTTCGTACGGGTCATGGGCNCTCGTCGNTTCGANCAGAATCTCACNCGCATNCAAGAGGCTGTCCGATCCAGCATCNAGGANATGCNCTTACTGGCCAATGAGTTGAAGAGACTNGATGGAANGNAAATCCCAGAATCCACGCTCCACATGTACCGGTCCGCCTTGGCTGCACAAGAAGTAACAGTNNCAGAGCTCGAGAACTTTCAAGCAGAGGTCAAGCGCGANTGGACCGAGAGNGAGAAGCGTAATATCGGCTATGTCCGCTGCGCCAAGGCTGTCAAGGTCGATAACTACACAGAGGANTGGTGCGCNATCGAGCTGGACGAGGCGAAGTTCAAGGAAGCGTTTGAGGGCACGTTCATNGATCTTGGTGCGTTNAGCTCAGTTGCNGCCACGGCATCTCAAGACTAAATNTACGTTCAGGNACGATGTCACGGGAGAAATTAAACAGAANATGCCATCTTCCAGAGGACACTGGGGCCACTTANTTTACCGAAAGCTGCAAGCTCAGGATCCACGACGTNGCTCATNCAGACTTCCTGGACAACNNNAANCCACANGGCGACGATGCTTGCCTCATCGTTGGAAAGGACGGTACCGGAAGCGGACTGACCTTCGGACGATACGCTGGACGAGTATCCTTCGTTTGCGATAAGCTGGGCACCCCAAGCACCGAGCTCGCTATATACAACAGCAAGCTGGGAAGGGACTCCGGCGTCTTCGCGCGCAAAGGCGATTCAGGGGCTCTTGTCTGGGACGGGAACGGTCGTGCGATTGGCCAGCTTCACTCTGGGTGGAGAGGCCCTTCGACAAACTGCCACATTTGCTACGCTACCCCTGCTTGGTGGCTGTTGGAATGTATCAAGAAAGAGTTCCCTCACTGACCCGCATTTTTNTCAAAACACCTGGACTTTGTGAGCTAGGAGCTGTTCACCGTAGTTTCCTATATCGACGCACGGGCACTGGCAGCGAGGAAATGGCGGACAGATATCATATACAGTAGCAATTGCTGAGGAGGCGTCCGAGAGGTCGAGGAAAATTGCGGCGATTTCCTCCGACGGGGAGCTGATAGGAGTAGAGGGTGAGGCGAGCCTGTTGTAAATTGTAGAGTCAGGAGAGGAGACGGGAAGTCAGTGACTTAGGGGCACGCTGGATCTGGCGCCCCGGCATTACGGTCCGAGTCAGCACAGCTGGCCCAGCAGAGGCGCTTGTCAGAGGCGCTCGCCATCCCCATGTTGCATCGCTCAGAGTATCCTAGCATGGGAGTCAAAGCTGTAACGGAAGGTGAGTCTCTTTCCGCTGTGTCATCCCAGAGTGAGCTGGAATTGGACTGAGATGGCCCTGTTTAGTAGATGACGACCGCGATGGCGCCACGATGTGGAGCCGGCGTGTAGGTTCATTTTTGTCTTGAGACCCGCAACTTTGACTCAGGTAGTTTCTTGCATCCCTTAGTCACATCGCCTCCCGTAAACGACTCCGCTTTCTGAACTGTCCTGTCTTCTTCCTCAACAATCGAAGCCGCAATGGAGGCCCCTAGTGCTGGTGATCCTCGACCTTACATCGTCTCAGAATGGGAGGAGAAGTACTACAAGGGTGTTACTTCCGGATATCGCTACGTTCCCCTCCTCTATCGTTCAAACTACGACACCGACCCCTGGCCCCCACCGCAGCCTCCAACTCTAGGCAGTTTCGGCCATCTTCCTTCCAAACACGTTGTGGATATCTACGGCACCTCACTCGCTCCAGTTTGGCTTACTGTCGGTCCCTTGATCCTTGAGATTGTCCGACGGAGGGAGCTTCACGGTGTGGATCGTTCCTGCTCAGTAGACCCGGCTCGCTTCGTCAACTACAACATCGACGATGACGTACAGACTTTAAGCAAGCCTGTTGTCTGGATCTGTGTGCCATTCAACTCGACTACCCCGGAGACCGCCCACGAAGTTACCAAATCCATCATAGCACTCCTCGCTCAGCATGGAGCTCACGACGCTATCGTGGAGTGGCGCGAGGGAAAACTCTATCACCTCTCAGGCCCACCCCTCATGCCCACCACCCCGATAGGTAATGGTACGACCAAAGTTCGCCGCGATTTCACAGCCGCTTTGAATGTTCCCCTCGCCGCCCAGGAGTTGGAGGAAGACGACGCCCAGGGCAGCATGACTCTTTACTTCCACGAGGTCAAAGACAAAGACGGAAAACCAAGCGACAAGGTGTTTGCCGTCAGTAATTGTCACGCCCTCCGGAAGGACACAACTGTCGACTACACCTTTAAAGATCCTGACGTACCAAAGCTTCTTGTCCGAGTCATGAGCCAACGCCGTTTTAGCGAGAACCTTTCTCGCATCGAAGAAGCTATCGCATCGCACGCGGACGAGGTTGCGATGTTTGCCGCTAGGGTGGAAAGGATGGAAAAGGCAGCCTCTCCCGACGAACTGGTTCTTCAGCGGTGCCGCGAGAAATTGGCCACACAACGTATTCAAATCCAACAGCTCAACAACTTCAAGGCCACAGTGGAGCGCGAATGGGCTGACGTCGAGAATCGTAACATTGGTCACCTCCGTTGCGCCAAGGCCGTCCAGGTAGACGTCTACACAGAAGACTGGTGTGCCATTGAGCTGGAAGAAGCGAAGGTCAAGGACTCCTTTGAAGGCACCGTTATTGACCTTGGTGCGTGTAATTCATCTGCGGCATTCACCCTCAAGGCTGAAGATAGCCTAGCTTCTTCAATACAAGAATACCGATACCGATACAACGAATGCCAGCTTCTAGAGCACGCTCGAAAGACGAATGCCATTGAGAACTGCAAGCTCAAAATCCGCGACATTGTCCCTGGAGACTTCCTTGACAACTATGACGCACAGGGCGACGATGCCTGCCTCATCGTTGGAAAGGACGGGACCGGGAGTGGCCTCACATTCGGAAGATATGCCGGACGGGTATCATTCGTATGTGACAAGTTGGGCACTCCAAGCACCGAACTCGGCATCTACAACAACAGATTGAGAAGGGGCTCTGTGGTCTTTGCACGCAAGGACGATTCAGGAGCTCTCGTCTGGGATGGGAACGGTCGTGCTGTTGGCCAACTTCACTCTGGGTGGGGAGGACCTTCGACGGATTGCCATATCTACTATGCGACCCCCGCTTGGTGGCTCTTGGAGCGTATTAGGAAAGAGTTTCCTCACGCTGAATTCTTTCGAAATACTTGGTCGTTGTGACAGCAATGACGTGGTCCGCATTCCTTCCACACTTCCCCTGGCAGTAGGCTGTTCCTCTGTTTCGGCACGCCTCCAGGGCTCACGAGTTTTACTATTCAAGGGAAACAGACCTTTCGAATCGAATAAGGAGAGACACGACAGCTTCGGCTTTTCTTGGTTAGCTGTTGGCGGTCAGCTACCACTCCGGGTGGCTTTTAGGGGCCGTATAGTCAGCTAAGGGGAGATGCACCATAACCCGAGCCTGCGTCCCTGGCGTCCATAGAGATGCGTTCCCGATTCTCATCTCACTAAGAAAACCAAAATGAACCAGCTCCCTCTCGCCAGAGAACTTGTCAATTACAGTTACTGGGCTGTAGAACTCGGGAACTGTTAGAAGTAAAAATCAAGTACACTTCGGAAAAGCATTCCCAATACGCAACGATTTTCTCAAATCCCTACCAGAACCGAATCTAGGCTTGAGCTGGGCTCCATGGGATTCGGTCCGAGTGAGTCTAGGTCAGAATAGTGTGACCCGGACTGCGCCTGAAGGTCAAAAAGTGGGACTGGGACCGAAAAGTGGGACTCGGCTACAATGGGTGAGCGCCGGATGAGGCGGCAGGCCGCCCTTTCCCGCCTCGCAATCACATCTAAACGAGCGTACAGTTGCCAGATTCGGCGGTAGAGGGTGCCATACGATCATGTGCAACTCAAGTTAAGTGGCAAACATTTCTTACGGTGTAGGTTCGAATGATAAAAGCTGTCTTAATCTTCTCCCCTTGCCCCTTTACTATCCAGTGGCATTCTTCTGCGGTAGACGGCGATATGTGCTTGAAGCGTGTGTCACAATTTGCGAGAGGGCTACTACTGGAGAATTACTAGTGTATTTAGTGTTATTCTATAACGATAGGTACGTTCTCCCAGTGTCCTGTACCCGTCTGTAGGCTACTCAGGCAGTGGCATGTGATTCCCAGGCTGAGGAATAGCAGTCAGTGGGAGGCGCTTAGCGTCGGGATGGGGCGCAAGTGTGACTGGGCCAGGCGACGAGAATAGTGGGACTGGGTGTGAGAAAAGTGGGACTCGCAGTCCGGGTCACACTAATCTCGTCACGACTCGGTCCGAGTCCAAGGGCAAAGAAGGAGTGCAGAGCGCCCACCAAGGGGAATACGGCATGCACAGTTCCTCGGAACCTCTTCTACCGCTCGGTAAGTCCGATGCAAAGAGGCAGAAAGCAGACGAAGGAAGGAAGCTGTCAATCCTGTGAACGGATCGCAGGCACATACGTAGGAAGAAAACATACCGAGCCGGGGGATAGGCGCAATGACACCGTAGGCACGACGATGCTGTCCCAAAGAAGCGTTCAATCCGACCGAGATTTAAAGACAAAGCAATGGTTCCGCAACGTCTGTTGATGCCCTAACTCCACAAGGACTCGGAAAACGGAACCTGTTCCCCACACCTGCACCTCGACAAAGAAGCCTTTGTGACGCACAAAGCAATGCAGTTCGTTCGGGGACAATCCAGGGACGAACCAGCTTGCAGCAGCCCAGGGACGTAGGGAACACCAAACCGGCGAAATCAGCACAAAGCAGTGGATCCCATTTCATCTGGAATGTCAGAAACGGTAACATGGCGCAATGAGAGACATGAGAATAGCGCTCGGAATGTGAACACCCACAGTCCCTAGTTATGGCTCGTCTCGCAGATCAGCTGCAGGACCGTGTTATAGTTGCCGCTCGTATCTCCCGCAATCCTTTTCTCCAAAGTCTTCCCATATCGATCCCTATACGCCCGCTTGACAGCTGAGAACCGAGACGAATCCCAGTGCGCTCGAACAAGCCTGTACTGCAACTTCGTGTCGCGCGGTCCCAGCCCTTTCATCGTTTCTTCGAGTAGCTTGGCGTCTCGCCAGGCACCTTGCCCGTCTCGCTTTGCTTTCGCGCCGTCGATGATGTATAGGAGACCTTTAGCATTCCTAGGTCTTGGTGTCAGAGGCCTCGAACGCAAAAGAGAACTATAGGCGCCTTACCATCGTTCCTTGATCTGCTTCCTAAGATTACCATGCTGGGAAGCGTACTCTGTGACGACAGCGGCAAGGTGCGGTCTCGAGCGCTTGGTAAGGATCTCAGTGAGGACTTTGTCATCCCTCTCTTCAATAGCCTCCTTGAGCGCAGCAATGTCCTCCCGTACTTGAGATTCGTCTACAGGCAGGCTATCTGACTGGCGTTCTAGGGTAAGAGCAGAGAGAAGCACTGAAGGGAACTTTGAGCGCTGGTAAGCGGCGGAAGTCGTTCAAACACTTACAATTCTCAAGCTTCCTGCCCGAATACTTCGTTCGTATCGCGTCCGTTAGCTTCCTGCCGTTTGCTCTCTCATATTCGGACATGAGTAGTTGAAGATCTTCCAGATTCCTGTCGCAGATAATTTCGACCATAGTCATCTCGTCTCCTCGACTAGGGGACACGTTTAGAGTTGATGACCAACTGGAAACTTGAAGGGGCAACTCACAACTTTCCGGAAAGCGTTCCCTCGAGCAGGAATAGGTCATAAGTAAGAGGGCCTTCCACTATTCCCCGCAGCGAGTCTACTCTGTCAACGAGTGGTCTAACATGAGCTGAAGCACTAAATGACGACTAGAGGACTTGCGCGCTGACCGAGAACCCTCCATAAGCAGCACAGTACTGCTTCATCCAGCCAAACAGCGATCCAGCGCTCGTAGACTTGGCATAATCGCTCAACAGCATCACGCTGGAATAGCGTCATGTTCAACAACAAGCGGCACACTGCAAAATCCACAGCGATCAACAAGTGCCAGAGCGCAGAGGAACAACAACGTACCTTTGGCGGGATCCGCAGCCTCAATTGCTCGGTCGTTGACAATGGCCACCTCAATCATATTCTCGAGCGTCTCCCAAACGTCCTGAGGATAGAATCCAGGAACCTTCTGCATTCCCAACCCAGTCGTGGGTAAGTTGGGGTCGGGTATCTGAACGCCGAGGTACCAGTACCCAGACGGAGGCTCGTCGTCGTCGGTTGGTGAATGCCGAGAGTGGGCTGCGTTCATGTTGTCGTTGGGGGATGCAGGAGGGCGAAGGAAGAACCCTTGTTTTTGAGTCGTACAGCGCTAATAAGTACCAGCGCCTTCGATTAGAAGCTTTCCCTTTACAGATGTCTATCAGTGTTTCATTGAGGAGAAGAATCAGCCGCCCAGGGGACTCACTGAATGTGAAGGCTATACAGTGTTGATACAAGAGAAACCTTGTATACTTGGGCGTCATTTCGGTGCTTTGAACAACCCATTCGGTGGGCAGTGCTTGAGAGTCTACTAAGGAGCACTATCGTTTATTTCCAGGAAGGCCGGCCATCTCTTCGAACCAGCGCACCACAGCAGCAACCTTCCTCACACAGGGATCGCTCTCACCAAGCCTGAGGTCAGGCCGAAAGACACCATCCTCATGTGCGTATGGCATCGTCCTATAACACACAGTCATCTTCGACTTGAGGTTCGGAGAGGCCGTAAGGTTAGGGGAAGTCGAAGGGTCGCAGTCGACCGTTACATCTACGTTCACAGTCAGTGATTGGAGAGGCATTCGCCTGAAACGGCTTACTCTCTAGATGAACGACATCCCCTCGCTTACACCCCAACCCCCTCCCAACGCCTCCCCACTCCTCCGCAACCTCCCTCCAAGCCGTTAGCTTACACACGCTTCCCTCCTGGTCCCCCAAAATCAACTTCAATAACCCAACCTTTTTCCCTGCGTCCTTCCCATTCTTAATCGTAATCGTCTCCGGACCATCCACCTCCAATATCGCGAGTAGCAAATTCACCTTCCTCCCCTTCACTGTTGCAGGCACCAACCGACCTTGGGCGTTGAGCGTTTTGGTGAGCTGGGATAGAGAGGAAAGGGCGTGGATATTGAAGTGAAATGTGGGGAACCGGGCGATGGAGGAGGCGTCGGAGTAGTTGAAGCTCTGCGTTTGTTGCGACTCGAAGAAGCCTGAATCGGATACTGCGCCGACTTCGCCGTCGGGAGCCACGGGAGGGTCCATAGACTCGTCCTGACTACCTGCACGTAGAAAGCTGATACTCCCCCGACTGCGCGTCAGCCTCGAAGCTTCACCGACTGAGTCCCCCTCGCCTGGATTCGTTGGAGGCCATGTAATGACTGTAGTCATATCTAGCAAGAGCTCAGTGAAGCCCACAGAGCATTGAGAATGTCCTGAACTCACCACCACGCAACTGCCGACCCCCATCCTCGCCCTCTTCTTCCTCAGGCTCATCCGCATCTCCAGCTTCAGTCCTATCAAAGATCGCATTCCTATATATCATCGAGATCCTCCTACTCGCAGCTTCCAGCGTTGCAGGCGGATACATAAACGAATCTGCGCGTTGGAGGCGGGATGCCGAGATGGACTTCATCGGCCATTGCATAAAACTCTCTTGCTCATTTGAATTCGCCGCGGTTAGTGGTGTCGAGTGAGGATGGCGAAGGTCAGAGGTAGAAATGGTCTGCCAGTGGTAGCTTTCAGTCGAGTTCCACGTTGAAATGGGAGGAGCACCGAGGAAGACGCGGTACATTGGTGTGACATGGAGGAGCGGAAGCAACCCAGTGATGTGGGATCTCCAAAGGACCAACCATGTCATTCAGACAGCTGCGACAGATTTCACGGACCAAGTATTATATTAACCTGCGTCACACGGAAAGCATAAGATATACAGAGCATGGGACCAACGGTAGAAGAATACAGTCTAAAACCCATTTCAGAGACATGGGTCGACGAAATTTTCATGGGGAAGACGGGGCGCGGTGGTTGGGGCTGGGGAAAATTAGGAACCTCATCGATGTCTGGATGGTAAGAGAAAGCGACATACCAACAGCTCAGCCTCATTCCACCGACCAAATGCCATCTCGCCCACCATCCTCGTTACCGACATCTGGTCCTGACGCCTATAATAGAGGAGGACACTGGAGAAGACGCTCAGGACGCAGTCAATCGACTGGGCGAGAATTTTACCAAGCGACGGAACCCGCCACTGAAGGACGAGCTACCCCGGTCCGACAGCCGCACATGCGCCATAACCAAGCCGATCGCAGGGGGGTACGTGGAGAGCGAGATGGCCACCGGATGGGCGCCTTTCATCGCGCCAGGAGCTTCGAAGCTCACACCATCAATATCACTAACTATCTCTAATTCGTGGAGCCGAAGTACGTACCTCCCCGGGCCTCCCCTTGTACTCCCTCTCTGCACGTGTCTATTTACCAGGTAATTTATTGTAAATATTTAAATATTTGGCATCTGGTACCAGTTAGATTCTGTGTTGCCGCCCCCAGCGGAATGTCAGAGCCTGGGCCATTGCAATTGCCGGCGCATTGGAGATCGACAAGATGAAGCCCACTGGCACGAAGCTCTCTCCACGATGCAAGTAACTGAAGATGCTTGGAAAGGGACCAGGGGTGCGATGAATTTTTTGACAGTGGTTCTGCCCAATTTAGTGCTAGGCGGCCTCGTACTTATTTCCTGTCATAGTCACTGGGACCATCGCTTATTTTTACCGTCGGGCGCTAATCAATATTTGCATCCGAGGCGTCAAGCAAACATCACAAACTGTGCCAGCTGAGTTCGGAGTCGGTCCTCGGAGCACCTTCTTGGCTTCTTCCACAATGGCAGTTCTTCGACGTCGCACAGCAAGGTCGCTCCAGCGATGAGCATCATTCACCTTACTCTTCGAAGGTGCTAGAAATCAGCCAACGCAGAACCACGCA
>JANDKE010000607.1:0-22489 GCA_027627275.1 Coprinellus aureogranulatus | reverse complement strand
CACCTCCTTAACACTGGCCTACGATGTCAGAGTCGCCTGTGTCGCCTCTGCATCCCCCTCCACCACGACCACACTACAGGACCTCGCGGGAGCACTGGGTGGCCGTCATTAGAGGGGTACGCTCTGGATCGCCTCGAGGGCAACAGCCCCGCTCAGGTCAGGTGCCTGCCCCTCATGACGGAATATTGGCATTGCTGAACCCCAACATGCGTCCTCTGCACGACCGCTGTATGCATGTCAAGCCACTTCACTTAACTTCGGTTCCTCGGGCCATCTCTCCTTGTTGTGGCGACCTTGAGGTTAATATCTGGGACGCTGAAGAACTCATATGACACCCACACTCACCACAATTGACAACCAAGAACCAGGATCTGCCGTATCTTGTCTTCGATTTCCAAGAGCCTTGAGGACTCTCACCACTCATGACGGCGACGCGTCTTGCGACTTTACGTCAATATCACACTCGTCACCGACCAAACTCAATTGTCGGCCACTGAACAAGGGGTGAGGCTAATGTTCTGGAACTTCATCTGTCTTCTGGTGCGAAAACGCTTACAATTGGAGCAAGAGTTTGCATGAGACCAGGTGTTGATCCCGCACGCCGTTTGGGTTCAAGTTGTCTTATAGTACGCCTCAAGCCTTCCGTAATAGACCCTGAGTCTGCGGAAAGTGGCCAGTGGCAGCTAATAATGCCACGCTGAGGGGCGAGGTCACCGTGTTGGGCAAGACGTTGCCCCAATGCACAAGGTTGGTAATTTGGCGGGTTCATCCGAGCATGCATTTGTTCTCGCTATGCCAGATATCCGACCCGTGCTCCGATCGATGAGGACAGGAGATCCCAAAAAGATCTCGAGGACGCTTACCTCGCCCACTATGCGCCTGATTAGCAGCGTCAATCATAGATCAGATCAACCAACCATTCAGCACGGCCATAGAAGTGTCTTCAGCCGTTTCATCTTCCGTCAAGACAAGGGCCAGCGCGTCCTGACCAAGTGTATGGGGCACGGGGGCGGAGTTGCAACTTTGAACGACGCACCGGAGTAAATGGATGGGTAGAGGTCGGTCTCCAAACTTCAAGCTTCATCGGTAGCGTAACTGGTGTTGGAGCGCTGGTTCCCCTCGAAGTTTTCTGGGTTTACTGCCCCCAACGGTCCCCTTCGGGTTTCAAAAGAGAGTGCCGTCGACAGTTCAATTTCCAGTGGCTTCGATGTAATGGTATGAATAGCGGAGCTTTTCCGAAGAGAAATCTTCTCTCCTCTGGATTGATTCCCTCAGCTGCATGAAACCTCACTCCGTATGGGCAGCACCATTTCCAAAATACATGCGGCATCCAAACTATTGGAGCCTCTGGTAATACCTTGATTCTTTTGGTGAGGTGGTTCGCCTCTCCACTCCCACCTTCGTCTGAAGTTCGAAGGGTCAGGCACTGTCCGCCATGTGGCTTGTCTCGTAGGCGAGGATTGCCAACGACCTAGCGTGGTGGCTTCACCTTTTGGCGACCGCTATCTGTCTAGTATTGAGATGGTGTCACAATCAATACTCAGAACTCCCTGGCTCGCCAATGTTTATGGTTGCCGCAAGGTGTCAGGACTTGATATCCTTATCTGAGTAACCGATGCGTCACTTACACATCCCCACTAGCGGGCTTCGCCACAAGTTCATACATTTTTCTGCTTTGAATGCTTCCTCGTCCCTACGCAAAGCGCGCTTGGCCAGTGTCACAATACCGACGTAGTGCTTGCCCGTCTTCTGGGTCACATCTAAGCTTTTACCCTTTCCTTCCGAATCCATTGGCAAAAGATCACACTTAATGCTCACAGCATGTGTGCGGAAGACAACCGGATGCGGATTCACCCTTTTTTCCACCGCATACGCACCGAGGTTGCCTTGTCCGGCTCTAACATACAGCGTCGACCATGTGCCGGCATCGCCCCATTCTGTAGACACCCAGTCAAGCTCGACATAAGTAGGGCAGATTTAAGACCCCCTGATTGACGTCGAACTGAGGATTCTTGCTATGTATTCATCTGTAGTGACGACCCACTTGGGAACGGTTTTAATGCCCCTGTCTCGCTTATCGCCTCTGACCTGCTTGGGGTCCATCACCGCGCTTAAGCTTCGCCAAAGCTCGCCAAAGTCATCGCTACCTCTTGTGCCACCGACTGAAAAGAGGAAGAGCGAGGAAGCTCGAGGAAGGCTCGGGTACTGGAGTCTGGATGGAAGCAAATTGGATCCGCTGCTTAAAGAAGTTCTGCGGGATACTTCCGCAGGAGCCTCGCTTACGAACGACTGCCTAGGATTCGCACTTTTACAAACGTAGACACAACAGCTCGCCAACATGCAGCTTTCTAGCAAATGAAACCAGCGCAATTGAGAACAGAACAGTAGAAGACCGGCGACGAACGAAAACGGTGATAAGAGATAGGAGGACGACGAAGATATCCTGTACAATATCCAGGCGCATGGACGTCGCCAAGAGATGGTATAGAGGTGTGGTATAGTCGGTTGTGCCTGGGTATAGCGCGGAGATCGGCGGTTGAAATGAGGTAGTGTAATTTGGGAGTATCTGCTGTCGTCGCTTCCTTAGATGGAGCCGCGGGTGCTGGGACGCGACATGGATCTATGGCAAGCGGTGTGAGCGGAGAGATTGCCGGGTAGATCAGTGGATCACCTACTCGTCCCTTGACCTCCTCGACTTGTTCCACCCCCAGACCTGGCTAAGCCATCTTGCCATCCCGTTTTCATGCTTCATCATGGTGACAATCCAGGGGTGTGACAACATATCTTTCGGCGTTGGACGTGTCAAGGAGTCAACGATGAGCCTGAGGATGATCAACGCGTTGACCACCAATTGGACGGGCGCTTGAAGACGTACGTTTGTTTGATGAAGTCCTTGAAATCCCGGCTCCATTCGACAACTCCTGGCTCATCTTCAAGCGTTGGAGGCTGTGGAAACTATGATTAGGTCTCCTTACGCAGCTACTTGTACAGGGAAGATTCACCTGACTGCTCATAATGTGCATCATGAGCTCAATCGGTGGAACATCGGTCGGGAACGGGAACCGATTCTGGACAAGCTCCAGAATGGATATGCCCGTTGACCACACGTCCGATCGAATGGTGTACTCCTTCCCACAGATTCGCTCAGGCTAAGTCCTCATGTTTAACTTTACTTCGGTGAGAAAGGGATGCATCCACATACCGCCATGTAGAAGCTGGTACCCGTGAAGGTATTCGCGTTCGAAAGGACAAGTTCTCCTGATACGCCGAAATCGCATAACTTGACTACGCCTTCCCTTGTGAGCAAGATGTTTGAAGGCTTGATATCCCTGTGAATAGTCTTCATGGTATGAAGATACGCAAGACCTTGCAGGACCTGGGCGCCGGTATGAGACAAGACACCTCTTAGGGACGGTATGAAATGCGACTTACGCCTTCGGCGATTCTCCCTGCTACCTTCTCACCGACGATGGCACCGCGGTCCCGAATTCTCTTGGCTACTGCCTCCAAGCTACCACCTTCGCCGAACTCCATGAGGATCTTGACTTCGCTTTGTGAGGGGGACATATAGGCGCCGTAGAAGGCGATGATATTGACATGCTTTGTTGAGGACATCACATGAAGCTCCCGCAGCAGCTGCCTCATCGGTGCTTCCCTTGTAGTGATCGTCTTCCTAGCCATGATCGCGCCAGTCGCCTTGTCCCTGACTTTGTGGACGGCTCCACCTGCACCTTCCCCGAGACGGTCGATCTCCTCCAGCATGTCGTCCGTCCAGTCAGTCGGCGGCGGGGACACCAAAATCGCATCATCGTCCTGACTGGGCGGCCGCGATGAACTGGAGGGTCGAGTAGTTCGCATATCGTCTAAGACAACCTTGAGGGGGTTCACTGCGGGTTGTGTAGCATCGGTGCGAGTGACTGCAGGAGTTGCTGTCGACATGATCGTCAAGACAGGGCGAATCGTCTTGCTTTCATCTTCTCCCGGCGAAAGGTGTTCCACAGGGCCTCCCGTCGGCCCACCATAGTAACTCTCGAATTGAACGCCACCACTGATGTTCAATCCTAGCTTAGGTTTACTCGCACCCCGTTGTGGCTTGGGAGGATTGAGCGATAGTGAAGCCATGCGCTCGGCGATGTCGGCCTGGGGTGCAGGAGATGACAGGGGACTGGTGGTCTTGAGGGTGGGGAGACGATTCCTGGAACTCGACGAGGGCCCCCTGGGACCCATTGGCCGCTGAAGGAGTGTTGTCCTTGCCTCCATCGGTGTGGGACGGTGAGAGTCGAGATGAGAGATTGGGTGATGCAGCGGCGACGAATGGGGGTAGACTGATATAGCAAGGGAAGCACTGGCGGACGGGAGGATGATTCCAGATCCGTGGTATCTGTGGTCAATCCGTGTCGATGTGAGCGCAGCCCCGCGAAGAACAAGAGACAGTCCCGCAGGCAACGGTCAGAAGAAGGATACAGCAATCGCAGCATCCTGATACCGAACAGCCATTCCAACAACTTGCTTGTCCCTGTTTTGCCTTATAGGTCACCGCCGCAACGCCGCCCAACTCGCGACACTTGGTCTTGTCCCTATGCTACTCGGCAACCTCTCGCCGACCTGCTCTGTCTCGTACCCCCCAGGCGGATGGAAGACTGTTTTTAGTCTCTCCGATGTCTGGAACTTCAGCGCTGCAGTCCTGTGCGACGCAACCATGGAGCCAGGTGGCAGGGTGGGTACATGGCACCGCTTCCATCTCTCCCGTCGCCACCTGTTGACTTTGCTGTGATCCGCCGTCGCTAGCATTGAACCCAGTGTCGTGGTTGGGAAGCTCGTGAAACGGATCCGCAAATCCTGTACTAGCCATCCCGCACTTACCATCGACTTCGCCGACGATAGCTCCGTCCAAATCCGCGTAGATGGGTACGATCCCGAGCACCCCGGCATTCCCAAAGCCATCGAGACAGACTCGCACCTCCAAGTTCTACTGCAGCAATAGGACTCCCTCGACCTCCCCGTTCTGGGGTGTGCCTATGTCACTCTATCTGACAAGGCCTTCGAAGTCCGAAGCAGAAACAGCGCGGACGACGCTCTGCAGCAACGCTGGAATCAACAGCACATTGCCCTCGCCCTAAAGCTTCCCACCGATGGATCTGGGAAGGCCCACTGGCACTGCCTTTGGGCAGCGAAGCAGGTTCATGATGTTGCAGGAGGTGGTTGCCTGTTCCGGAGTTACGAAGATGTCTACCTCGATCGCCTTCCACGAGCCCGACGATCACGTCCAGGTACCCCCATCTCCCCTACGAAGCACAGGAAGCCCAGGCCAAAGGTCAGCAACGGCTCATAACTGGTTATGTATCAGCGAATACCAGTGCCCATGTAGTCAACACTGCGTCTCGCCGCTTGGGACTTGATTCAGTTCGCAGATCTTCAAGTCTTCGCATTCCATCATGCAAACTGCTCATAGGGTCGCAATCAAGGACATTTCTAGGAATCCCTTCATGGACCCTGGACGCTGTCGTACATTGGAATTGTCGACTTTGATGTTGCCCCCCTGTTCGTTTAAATCAAATTGTATGTACTACCTCTTTGTCAGGAGATGCAGGGGCTCTACCTTCTCACATCAGCCGGGACATGGGGTAGTGACTACTAAGTGCTGGGTCGGCACTAATGCCTGCGGCTCTATTTCATAGATAGTCACTGGCGGGCCACCTGGAATCAAAGCGGGTGTGAATGATTGGAAGGGATAGCAAGTGCCAGTGCGCGGGCAAACTCCACTGAGCCTCATAAAAAAGAATCCTTTCCTTGGAAATGACACGCGGGGCTACAAGGTAGGCTAGAGACCCGCTAACGAGTTGATTGAGGCTCGCCTATCTGGCGTAGCTTATACGTCAAAGAGAGGGTGGAGCCCTGAAAAAGCGGCGTGTGGGGTATTCATGCGCACCTCGGTAATCAATCCGTGCAAGTGAGCGTGGAATGACATGCGCGCCATAATCAGGTCCCCGACTCCTGTTGGGTGAGAACTCCTATCGTAATGTCAACTGCGACAGTAGCGGCATCGTGCACCGCACCAGGCTACAAGGATTCCCAAAAGGTTAGGCGGAGCGGGAGTGTCAGCTGGAACAGGGTAGATTGTGTCCTTACGAGAAGTTGGTCGGACGAGTGTTCTCACTTCCACACCGACCATCTGGAGGAGGGCGACCTTGTAAAACTAGAGCTCCCAATTTGGGGACCCGTTCTTAACGCTTGTAGTTTGAATGTTGAAGATTGTTCAGGTCATCCACGCGCCAAGATGTCAACGATATGCAGTTATCCGCAAACATGTCGATTTAGTAGTACTGCAATAGGGCAAATTGTGATGCAATTTACACCCTGCCTTTCCACAGAGACAGCCGAGTAAGGAATGGCACCGCCCAAAACCTAAAGAGGGGGATATGGTATCCGTCGAAAGCGGTATCCTTGGTGTAGGTGCTGTGAAGCATAACCTCGTCTCTTACGATTTAGGCGGACAGCTCCCCAGATGGCTCTGCGCAGCTATACGGGACAAAGGTGTTCCGGGTGCGATTGAGTCGTCATCAAGCAAGCCGTAACTTCATGTTGTTACTACATGCTAGATGAAAATTGCGGGGAGCGTAAGGGCGTCGGCCGCCCGACAGGGGGAAAAGAACAATGAGGTTCGTGGAGCAATTCAAACGCTGGGAACCCGTCGCTATACAATTCTGAGTGGGCGAGCCGATTCAGCGTTTCAGAAAAACCCAGAGTCACATTCCTTCTGTCAGGTCTAACCCCTGCAAGGAAAACGGTATCACAAGGCTCCAGGGGACAGATCACCGTCGATTAGGCCCCGCCTGGTGAGTTTTGCACCCGCAGCCTTCCCAGGAACAAAAGGTCGATCCACCGCCGATAGATTCTAGCGGGGTTGATTCACCAAGCCGATGGATATCATTCCAGGGACCGAAGGACAAGTGGGCATTGAGGGGCACAGCGGACAGCGCAGTGCGGAGCCTATACTGTATACCCCTGCTTGGACAACCTATGTCAGACGGTTGAATTGGTCACATTATCACGGAAGGACTGACTACGTATTCAACCTTGTCGTATGACATAGAGTGCCATTGCGCGGAGGCGGTGGTTAATTGCTGAAAGGCCAAGAAAGACACGCAGACGATTGATCAGCAATCCAATCCAGGGCAATAATTCCCACATTGGCATCGGCGGGTTCGACGCCGCCGCGGCAGACCGACTGCCAGTGCTCGTTCAACACGGTCCATACAATGTCGACCAAACATTCAGCCCAAAGTCGCGTCAGTTTCGCGTCCTTGACCGAAAACAATCTTGGAACAGTTCGTAAACTGAACTCTGTGCTTTTCCCGATAAAATACAGCGAAAAATTCTACCAAGATATACTGGCGCCCGAAGTGGAGGATTTCTGCAAACTTGGTGCGATCCACTATCGTTCCAGACCTGGCTGAACTCGACTAACGTGTCGCTTATAGTGTATTACAATGATATTCCTGTATGTCGTCTTACCGTGAGATGGAACCAGGTTCTCTATCAATATCTTCGCATATAAGGTAGGAACCATTTGCTGTCGATTTGAGAACAAGGACGATCAGAGAGTGTTGTATCTCATGACCATGGGCATCCTTGCTGTGAGCTGCCCTTTGTTCTGTTGTCCGCGTCGACCTAATATGTTGGGGTTAGCCCTATCGCTCTCGAGGACTTGGATCCAAAGCCTTGAAGGAGATCCTAAACGCTGCCGCAAGTCGTAGGCCGAAGATCGACAAAATCTACCTCCATGTGCAAGTTTCCAACGAGGAAGCGAAGAAGTTCTACGAGACGAATGGCTTTAGGCAGACATCTGTCCATGAGGGATACTATAAAAAGATCACACCGGCAGACGCTTGGGTTTTAGAGAAGCAATTCGATTAGGCGATATACGTCTACAGTAGGTGATTTGTTGTACATATTCAGTCCGCCGAATTACTAAGAGAGCACAGTGTTTGGCTAGAATGTACACAGAACATCTGTATTCAATCTAAGGTCTTTACCATCAACGGCGGTCGGCCGCGGCCACAGCAGAGCTCTCACCTCAGAATAGGATGTAGGTTTCTAGGTTGCACGCCCATCTTCGACCTTGCCACAGCCCTTTACCAACTACCACAGGGAAGAGTCGTCAGGGGATGATTCCTCAACGAGATGCAATGCAAAACCCACCTGATGTCGTTTCAGGGCATCCTTCCTCGTGAAGGTCTTTCCACACCCACCATTACAAAGGAATGGCTTCTCTCCGCTATGTGTTTCTCGATGCCTCTTCAAATCGTGTTGACGATTGAATGAAAGCGCGCACATATCACAGGCAAATGGCCGACTTGGGGAGGATGGGTACACCGCCGGTGATAGTGGCATTGCCGGCGTCAAAGGGATCTGTTGTGGTGCATAGTGACTGGGCGCTGGAGTATGGTGATCATCGCTGTACGCCTGCGAATGCGATCGGGGGCGCCCGTATGGATGCCCGGCGGAATGGTGACCTCCGTGACTCGAATAAGCGTAGGACGGAGAGTATGGCTGCTCTGGGTAACCACGAGTGGAGGGCGGTCGAGGAGGGTGGGAATGGCGAGGCGAGTATGGCGATTCCGATCCCGTAGGCGAGACAGGAGAAGCAGGGTAGTACGGACTGCTTGCACCGGTTGACGACGAGGACGCGTAGTCAGCATCGCCGCTGTGAGTGGATGGGTGAGAGGATGAGGAATGTGATGAGTAGTGCCTTCCACTATCAGAGAAGCCATGGTGAGAGGGGTACCCTGGTTGGGGGGAATAAGGCTGACTCCTCCAATGACTGGCGGAGCTCGATGGATACTGTGAATAGCGGGTATCAGACATTGGAGGAAAGTGATTGCGACTGGGATGAGTCGCCATTCTTGGGTACATGGCCCAATATATATGCATGGATGGTTTGAGCGTTTACGAAACTGAAATTGCAGGCCGGCCCACTCGCAAACGATTTAAATTGTCAAATTCATGCTATGACGCCGTGCAGGATCACATCTTGTGCCTGAACGGAAAGAACTTGACATCGGCACATGTCTTGCTTTGCAGGCTGTGAGGATAAATGATGCCGTGACCCGCGTCTTGGTCGGGTGGTATCAGGCGCATGGGATGCCCACCAAGCGAGATGGAGCCCTGCTGAGCGGCAACCCGGATTTCAAGCAGCCCCTCTTCCTGTTTAATTGACAGGACCGATTTGTTGGGTGGGGTTTTGCTAATTCCCATGTTAGATTCAGGGCCGAATCCCAGGGCTTCTTCCCCAAAATGGGACAACCAGTACACCCTCGGAAGCTCAGCGCTCAGCGCCTGGCGAAAACTTCGAAAGTTGTGCAGCATGGTAGAGACAGAAGGGGTGTAATTATCACCTCATCTACTGCAGTCAGTACGTTCGTGTGTCACGTAGATCCTTTTGTTGTCCTCACTGTCCCAGTGCTGGTAAGTACCCCGTATCCATCAACCTTTCTCCATCAAAGGTACACAATGCAAACCTTGTTGCTCGCTTGTTCGGTGCATGTTCGTTCCTGGACGTCCTGGGCATTCATCATGTTAGATTTGACCTGTTCTAGTCTGTTTCTCTGCCTCTCACTTGTCTCGCGATTCATGCCTGCAGCGCCCTCGTGGTAAACCAAAAGGATTGTTGTCACAATCAAACCCAATTTCGTCGAACCGCAGCCGTTGAATTGCTGCCAGTTACTGCTCCAGGTTCGTTTCGCCTCGAAACCTCTAATGGTTTACCCCAACGCTTAATTACCTCGCAACGCGGTGCCGATTCCTTCGAGACGCTCTATGTAACTCGGCCCAAAGGAGGATGTAACAGGAGCGATATCACCACCTCAACGGCGTATATTGCACAGTTTTCTGGCTGCAACTAATCCAACCGCGGCATACAGTCAAAAGACGTTAACTTGCTGAGCAAAGCAGAAAGGATCTTCCAAGTTATCGCGTTGACTAGAACGGCGATCTGTTCATGAAAACATACCTAAATTTCCCTGAGCGCTATTGCATCAGCGAAACAATTCTTGCTACATATCCAAAGAAGAATAATACAGCAGATCTTAATACTGTTTCCAAGAGATATATGAGAACAGTCAGATGCGGAGTGCTGAAGATGAGCAGGAAATCGAATCGATGCTGGGGAAAGCCGAATGAACCGGTCTGTCAGTCCTTCATATGATCATTCACTCGGGTGTGGGGTTGGTAGTAAGCAGACGACATCGCTTGATAGAACTCGCCGATGGGCCGAGCCTTGTATTCTATTTGGCATATCAAGGCAAGCAGGTCCTCCAGCTTGGCGGAGCGAGCGAGGGAATGGAGGAATGGGCTGGAACATCCTCCTCATTGTGTTCCAGAGCGACAGACGAAATGAAATCCGAGTCGGACAGGGAGTGCTCGGCCATCGCGGACCTTGTTGCGAGCTTGCCGATCAGATGCCGGCAACTGTAAACCCTAACCAGGATGACGACGCGCTTGGTGGATGTTCGCCGCCGCACGCGACTGCTGTGGGGCCCAGCGACCCTCTTACCATGACCAAACGCTCATCCCAAGGCACCCCCGTCTCAACCCCCAAGACAAAGCGCCCCAAGAACGACGCAAAAGGTCAACTGCAGCTAGATAGCTTCTTCACTTCACCCTCGAAAAGGCGCCTACTGTCAGGAAGTGCACCGAAAGCTCAGGATGAGCCGATAGACGTGGACGCACTTGACGGGAGCCCCGGTTTGAGTATGGCAGGGCCTTCGAAACTCTCACCAGGCTCAGTTCAGTCTTTACCTCAACCCTTTGCTACAGAGGACACATCTGCATCGCGCAAGCCAACAGTTGTCTTCGGTGCCAAGGCGGTGAAGCCAGCGAGACTCGAGTTTCAGCCTCTAGATGTGGACCCTGTCTTCTATGACCCGTCTTTACAGCCGTGGACACCATCGGGGGCTCCTTACTCTTTTCTGGCGCATACATTTACCACTCTATCGCAGACGCGCTCACGCATCACCATCCTACATGCCTTGACCAATGCCCTCAGCACCATCTTGCAACGGCATCCCGCATCTCTGTTGCCTTCCCTTTATCTTCTTTCTAACTCATTATCTCCAGCCTACGTTGGCGTAGAGCTGGGAATCGGTGGTTCTATCATATCCAAGGCAATCCAACAAGTCTCAGGCTTAACGGCGGCAGCGTTAAAACAGCTCTACACTACCACAGGCGATGTCGGGGATGTTGCCTTTGAAGCCAAATCCAAAGTTCGAACCCTCATTCCTCACGCACCATTAACCATCCAACAAGTGTATGAGTCTCTCCTGAAGATATCAGCCTGCAAAGGTTCGGGAGCGGCAAAGGCGAAGGAGAAGATCGTCGAGAAACTCCTTGTTGCCGGATCAGGAGACGAAGTGCGGTTTCTCGTCAGAACACTGACACTCAATTTAAGAGTGGGAGCAGTCCGGACGTCCATACTTACAGCCCTTGCACGGGCCTTCGTTCTGCATGGCCAGCCTCAAGGGCACACAACCAGTGAAGAAGACTCCAAGTTCTGGCACGCGTCGCAGAAATTGCTGGAGCGCATAAAACCGTTGCCACCGGCTACTAAAAAGAAGGAATTAGAAGATGTCGCCAGGCAAGAGCTGAAAGCCCTCTTCACCGGAGCCGAAGGTCTCATCAAGCAAGTGTATGTTAGGCATCCATGTTACGACGACATCGTCCATGCCTTGCTGGAGTACGGTTTCCACAATCTAGCGGGAAATGTGCCATTGTCGGTTGGTGAGTGGCTTGGGCTATTAGAGGTGCCTGTGTTGAAGAATTCACCCCTAGGTATTCCCCTTCATCCCACTCTGGGATCACCCACTCGCTCCTTGGACGAGATATACGAACGACTGGGTGACCTGCCGTTCTCAGCGGAGTTTAAGTACGACGGACAACGTGCTCAAATCCATGCCAATAGGGAAGTTAGTGGAAAGGTTCTTACCAGGATATTCTCAAGGCATCTTGAAGACATGACTACGAAGGTGCGTCGTTGTGAGATGTGTGTTGTCTATTTAAGGCGGGACACCACTTACGGGCATGGACCTTAGTATCCTGATGTCATTCTTCTCGTCGAAGAACTGATGCAGAAGTCACCTTCAATGCACTCTTTCATATTGGATGCAGAAATTGTCGCTGTCGACTCGGTCACCGAAGAATTGAAATCCTTCCAAGAACTGTCGAATCGCGCAAGGAAGGATGTTCGACTCGCTGACATCAAGGTATGCGTGGCAGTATTCGTATTCGACCTGTTATATCACAATGGGGAGGTACGTGAGAGTGCTGCTGTTGTTTGATATCGCTTCTTCCTTGCCTGACGTGCGTTGCCAGCCGTACTTGCAGCAAACGTTTCGAAAGCGGAGAGAAGCTTTGAAGCGCAATTTCCCCCCGCTCAGCCCGGCGGTTGCTACTATCGCTCGGCTGCGGCACGTCGAAAGCTGCGAAAGTGAGCTTGGACGGGCGGCGATCCAGGAGTTCTGGGAGCAAGCCCTTGAGAGTAGATGCGAAGGCTTGATGGTTAAGGTAGGAGTCAATGGTGCTGTAAACGAGCGTCGTAACTCAGTGTGGGTGGAACTTGCAGGTCTTGGATAACGAACCTGTGGACTCTAGCGGCGGTGATGTGCAGGGTGCAAGAAAGAAAGTCCTGCCTGCGACATATGAGCCAGACAAGCGAACCTCTGCCTGGCTGAAGCTCAAGAAGGACTACGTCGATACCATCGGTGACAGTCTTGACCTCGTTCCGATCGGGGCTTGGTACGGGAACGGGCGCAAGGCTGGCTGGTGGAGTCCGATTTTACTGGGCTTGTGGGACCCTGAAACAGGGAGACATGTCGCCATTTGCAAGTGTATGTCAGGTGTGTAGATCTCTCTTCTGCAGCTCGGTAGCGACCTAACCGGATTGCAACACATCAGGATTCACTGATGCTTTCTACAAGGTGCGCTCGCAATGTATTGGCGATATCGACAACCCCCTGATTAGTGTTTCAAGTCTTTGCTCGAGCGCTATCGCGCCAATTCAGATGCGTGCTCCCAGCATCCCGATTGGGATTGCGATTTTGGTGGCAAGAACTACCAGACCATCTTCTGTTATCCCAGGTTGTGACGGGTTCTTTCTTTAGGTTTTCGGCCAGATGTGTACTTGAAGCCCACAGAAGTTTGGGAAATCAGGGGTGCGGAGTGAGTATTGACGAATCATGAACTGAACCCTCGTACTGACTCAACCCTTCCATTCATCCTGCTGACAGTATCACCGAGAGTCCTGTTTCTGTTGCAGCTCAGGGATTGGTCTCGGAAACACGCGGCCTGAGTCTACGATTCCCCCGGTTCATCAAGGCACGGGAAGACAAGGGCATTGAACAAGCCAGTACGCCAAGGTTTCTGGCCTCGTTGTGGAGGAAACAGCAGAAAACTGCTGCTGGCAGGGGTGGGGTAGATGACGGTGACTTGATAGATGTTGATATTGAGGAGAGCGACGTTGATGAAGAAGACGGTCCCTCGGAAGATAGTTTTGATGTCTAGCCTTGCCACAGTCCGGAATCGACACGATTTACATAGATATTTTCAGGACATGACGATGCCCCGCCAGGTTCCCTCGGACCACCTTGAAGCTTGAGCGTGAATCTTGATCCGGGGCCAATGGTACGCATGTGGCGCAGTCGACATCAGCTGGTTCCGCCCTTCTTCAGTCTTCAACGTCCTGGTCGAGTTTGGCGGCCTCCCTCTCGTACTCTCCTCTCATCCACCAACAGATATGCGCCTTGTCGTCCAATTCTTGCCCGCACTTGCGTGGTTGCTCTTGGCGAGCATGTCAAATCTTGCATGCGCCGAAGAGACTGTCCAGGACGCAGGTTTGTCATAAGCTATGCGACGCAGCGGTCAGGTACATCTCAGCTGATCGCCCTACCACTTGGTTGTCGTCTACGATCAGCTCGGATTGCAAGAAATTTGGTTGAACGCTCAACTACGTCTGTTGGGTACATGGCGACAGTCTTCCCCAGCAACGATCCCGACCTTCCAAGTACGATGGCGGCGCTCTGATTTTGCCTGTCCCTCTCGGCTAACTGCTGCACCGCCCGTCGGTTGCGTTATAACCGATTGCTGTAGGTTTCCCTTTCTCAATGCAAGAGTACTACGCCAGGTGAATCAGTCCCGCCTTCGTCTCGGGTATCAAGTGCTAACTACATAGCCTTCTTTGTTGTAATGGATATCCTCCAGTTGCCATTCAAATGGATCCCTCACATTGCTCTTCCTTCCCATATCGAGGCATAGCAAGAATATTCTACATGCAAGCTCCCATTCTGCATCAATTTCTGTGGCTTCCACCGTCCCAGCCGCCAGTCGCCCCCGCGTTTCCTTGCTGGGTAATGTCACGGTGTTCACTGACATCGCCAAAGTCCCGGATCGTGAGGCGATTCAAGAATGCTACCTCTCAAAGCACCATGATGCGAAGTGGTGGCTTCCTGATGATGAGAACGCTGCTCACATCGTGAGTCGCCATTTTCACTCGTTCACAGGCCAGCCGATAGTTACGTCGTACGGACGCTGCAGTCATATTGGGCAAGATTTGATCCTAAGGTAGGGAAAACTGCTCTTTCTCAGCGGAAGGCTGAACGACGCTTTGAAAAAGGCTGTCTACTTCGTAGGAGGCTTTGGAGGGTGAGCGCTTTCGAGATCCAGTTCAATTCAACTCAATGGCCCAGGTACTCAATCCAACTCACCCTTTTCTAGGTTGCACTACATTGGTTGGATCCCGTTGGATATATATCAAAACGCGAAACATACATCCGAAGCTATCGATCCCGCCACGGAATCAGATTCTCAGGTCGTCTTGAATGAATAGAGACGGATATATAGTCGATCTCCAAGTCACTGGCGTACTATTAGACATCACGGACCTTCAGAAGTTATGTAACGATACGTAGGCTCTCCTGTAACATCTCCAGATACAACACTGCGTCGTCCCCTCGCTCCTCGGGGAACCCTCGTTTCAACGATTCGATGAGCTTTCCTTCCTGTATGCAGCGGTCCCACTCGAGTCGAGTCTCTGGTGATTGACAAGCTTGGAGCGAAGCAAACGAATTCACCAATTGGAACCTCGCGAACAGAATCAGGCTGGCATTAGTGGACGTTGGCAAAAACTGTGGTATGGGGAAGTCCAGACATCTAAGAATCTCCGAACAGGATGGGAGTGTGAATGTACTGGCAACGATTTGAACTTCAATCGGTTCTTGAAAGCCTTTCTGGGGCGCATCCGACTGATACCGTGCACCCATATCGTAGGGGAGAACCAGAATTGGATCCATACCCAGATTGTCGTAGCGGATTGACGGGTCGGGATGGGGGACTTCGAGTGGAATGATCGTGGACGATGCTGTGCTCAGGTCGATATCCGAGTTCCTCAAATCCATCATCGATATTGGCTGTCCACCCACAACAGGAAACACAGATAGGCCCTTTTCTGTTGCGATCCAGGTGACCACTTGTCGTTTATGGAACTCCACAATGATGTTTGTGCCTAGGATTATCTGCGACTATCGGATGTTAGCTGGTAGCAGCGAGGGTGTTCATTGGCATACCTTGGCAGGCTTAAGCGACGAGCTAGTTGCGTTGAGGTACCCTGGTCCGCATGCACACCACCCCTCCCGATGGTTCCAAACGACGGCTCGGTCGATCCCCGCAATGCTCATGAGAACTATATCTTTCGACACCGTCATTGCATTGCAGACACCTAACTCCCTGGAATAAGCGCGGGAATCCAGCAGCAGTGTTCCGATATGCTGGAAGGATGATACGGTTCTTCCTGGTGTGAACTCATATACGTCAACCCTGCGTTTCATTCGTTTAGAGGTGGCTCAACTGGAGAGGGTGGACATGTACGAACGTGAGGGACTCCGAGGCGAGTGCAATCCGGAGAGTCTTGTCATTCAATACGTCTTGGGCCAGAACAACTCTACCGCTCTCCGAACTGCGCACGCCGGGATGTCGCCGAGGGCCATGACTTGCAACGAGGGCAGGCTCAGTTAGTGGATAGTAGTCTGGTGGCCCAAGATCCCAGATGCGCAGCCCTTGACTTCCCCCAGCGAGGAGGTACCTCCCTCCTGGAACCAGGGCGTAAGTGTTTCCGTTGACATATGCTTCAGATGGCAGAGATAAGCGCACGCCTAAGGAGGACGAGAGAGAAGGTGGATCGCGGGAGAGTTGTGACTTAGACTGGATGAGGCGAGTAAATTGTTCAGGGGCAAGAGCTGCTCTCTGGATGCGATCCATATCCATATCGTCAACAGGGAAAGACGGAAAGAAAATGCATTGATCTCGGCATGAACTGCGCAAGACGGAGACCCAGACAGATCTCTGGTGAATTAGTGAGTATAGGGATACGCATATCTAATGGAAAATGTAAGTCACTAGGACATACTATCAATGACTGAAAGTCTGCGCACCGATTGAAGAGCCGCTACATCACTCGGTTCGAGGAAAGAAACTACATCCAACCACAGATCCGAGGGAACCCCCATGGGCGCGCCGTCGACAGGTAATCCAGTTTTCATGGTGAGATATTTCAATAAGCTCTCTGAAAGACCACGCAGTTAAGGAGAAGAAGGCGTGGTTACGATCCGATAAGTGCACAGCGCGGTTGTCGCCACGATAAGACGTATTTAGACCTGTTGACTGAGGGTCTGTTCGGATACGATAATCCAGCTGAAATATAATCCCATCAAATAAATCCCGTCAAATTCCCATCTGCCAGAGGAACTTACAGGCTACGAACGACGGCGCGCATGCGGCGGCGAGCAAGAGGTGGCAGATCGTTGGATCTTGGAAATAGTCTCACGGTTAGGTCCCCCCCCACCTAAACCAGCCTAAGCCTAAAGCGGTTACTCGGCTTGCGCGGCATATGCACTCCCTGGTAGCAGCTTGCCATCCTATAACCTTTCAAAAACATTCTGTATAGACAGAAAGTGCCCTCAAAGGAAGCAATGCGTAGAGGGAGGGACTAGTGGCGAAACTGTGCGTTCTGAGCTCTGAGGGCCATATAACGCCTGCGAGACGCTCGCTGTGAAGCCATCAAGAACATATCTTTGGTCATTGGAACCCATGAGGCGCCTGACTATAGGAGAACACCACAAAACTGCCTGGGTTAGCATACCCGTACTCTGTGTCCCTCAATATTTGCCTCTCAACCTCTTAGCTGCGTATCCTCGACGTTCTCCCTACTCTGCCGCTCGTGCCGGGCTTAACATCAAACTCGGGCACAGTGAACGTGAGACTATTTCCAAGATCCAATGATCTGCCACCTCTTGGCGGCGAGCCCGTGCAGCGTCGGGAGTAAGGTCTTGATCGTCGTGCCAGACGACGACGAGGGTGGGCATCACTTTATCTTAACACTGTCTTTCCTGGAGCAAAATGCATATGGTGGTATGTTTGCTACAGAAAGATTCGCAATGGCCGACTTTTTGTGACAAACCTTCTCGTCGCCGTTGTGGGCGATGAGCAGGGCATGTCCGACACTGCTGGCAACCTGCGGGAGGGTCCGGCGAGTCTGACGGCGGCAAGTGTCTGTCGGGAACTCCTCCCCATAAGGCAGGCAAATATTTGATGGGATTATATTTCAGCTGGATTATCGTATCCGAACAGACCCTGATGGAGTCTACGACTTTTCAGCTACCGAGATGTTCCCGGTACCGGTGAGCCTTGCAAGTCAACAGCTGTGCACCGAAGGTTTTCATTCTGATCGGTTTTCAACGATTGCGTGGAAAAGGCAATGACTGAGAGAATTCGCTATATGAAGCCAAGGTTCTGAAACGGAACGGATAGCAGAACTCCATGAGCAAATTGTCCAAGGGATAGTACAGGGAGCACGTTATCAAAGTTTCAGTCCGAACCAGTCATCACACCTAGTCCACAATCTTTCCCATTTCTTCAACCAGTCATTCGCCATGGCTTGAACACATTCATCACAAAAACCCTTCTCGACCCAAGGAAGTCGTGTGAGTTCGATGAAGCCCTGAATGACGTCGTCCAAGTACTTGGTCTGGAATCCAGAAAGGATCACTAAGCTGTAATGGGCAGTACGACCACGCCAAGCATTCGACGAAGTGCAGTCAGCGCAACCACAGGTACGATCTTCAATGGCAACTGAGAATTGGCTTGTCTTTCGGATCCATTCGCGCTGCAGCTTCGAGCGAGCGGAAGTCAGCAGTAGCATGTCATCCATCGAGAAGTCCGCGGAGGACGCAACGCGAAAGGTTACGTGCTTCAGCAATTCGTATATGGCGCGCTTGACCACGCAGAGTAGACTGCATCGCCTTCCTAGGTTAACCGCGTAGATCGGGTTCTGATCACCGATAGAGAAGTGAAGCTTTTCCAGATCATCGGACCAGAAATCGTCCAAAGCGTTCTTCGCCCAAGCCTTGTACTGGGGAAAGTTCAGGCCATGCGCGGCTTCGAGAACCAGATAGACAGTAGCAAGCGGAGGCGGGTCCAACCCGTACGTTCTGCATATCAGGGTATCGCTCGGTCAAGTAAACGCGCCTCCGAAACTCGTAGTTGACGTACATCGCATCGTCCGTAGCATCCAGAAGAGACTCCCAGCTTGAATGAGAAATGCCAGTTCCGTCGAGAATCAGCATGGGCAAGTCAGAGTTGCCATCCTGAACTACGACGCCGTCCCGAGTCTCACTGATGTTTACAAGAGCTTCAGCAAACCAAGCACTAGCTTGAGCTAGGCGACTACGATGAAGTTTATAGCGCACGTCGTTGAGCTGTACGATCAGTGAGCCGTCAAGGTTCCAGTGCCTCTCGTGTTTCGTATACAAATACGTGAGGCGACTGTGAGAACGGTCGTCTGAGACTGAGGTAGACGAGGAAGGAACTGCATGGGTGTATTCATTGTATCAACTCTCTTTAATTGAGGACGATGCTGATACGTACCGAGAGACACGCTTTCGAGATCCCTTGAAGCAACAAAGATTTCTCCTTCTGGAGCAGAGCCTTGAGTTGAGGTCGCAAATCTGAGCTTCTTTCTGACCGGAACGTCTTCCAGGAGCTTGATGACTTCCTCGAGAGGCCTTGACTTCTTCTCAAGGTCAGCGGAAGGTTCAACTAAGTCGAGAGAAGCGTCGGAGAAAAGAGAAGGGCAGGAGCTGTCTTGGCTCTGGGTGGTCTTCTCCCTGGTCAGAGCGCTGGCATTCGAAGGCTGAGGAGAAAAGGGTACAGGCGAGCGCCGAGAGCTAGACAATCCGCGGGTTTCACTCCGTAGTCCACACCGGGCGCGAAGTAGGGGAGGCAGAGAACCTCGACTCGACGGCAAGGTAGACTTGGAGCGGGGCGCAGTAGATTTCGATTCGAGTCGGTGTTTCGAAGCTTTCGGAGCTCTCGAAGACATGCCTTCCGGTCAGAGTGATAGATATGGAGTTGTCCACTAGCGATGACAAGAGGTCCAAAAGAACAGAAGCTGCCGGCGGTAACTTTGAAGAGAAGCGACAGAATTGACTTGACGCAAAACTGTCAGAGCTGGGTATATGCGGTGTTATTTGGACGCTGAGAGACATTAGGAATTGTATTCGGCGTCGCAGCCACCGAAGAACGTCTGGAGAACACAATATATATGCCAAATCACGCACTCACTCGGGGAGTCCAAGGCCAACCTGAAACTAGATCCTCCTTTCTGTATCCGAATCCAAAAAGACGAGCAATGCGGCGACGTTCACCTAGAGGCGTGGAGGATTCAAACGTTCTGGGTATACAATAGGGCGGGAAGCTTGTCGAGGTCCCTGAGCTACGCGTGTAGACGGTGATGGGGGGTGGAACGAAGTCAAACTTGAAACTGAACCCAATCTTGTTGCAGTTGTTTGGCAATGTAGTGCAACGCCTTGACCGAATCACACTGGCGGCTAGCTACAAGGGGCGTGATTTCAGCCCATCTGTCGTGCTTCCGGTGGTCCACAATTGCGTACCAAGAACATCCATAATGTCACATTTGAAAGGATACAGTACGGTTCTCCAAACACAGATTCAGTTTCCCGCACAATACCACAGAGCACCAGACTCAAACTGGAGTTCGAGATCAATGGACCCTCCACCAGTTTTCTCCTGACGTCCGGTCCCATGATATAACGGCGGTGTCACCGCAAGCCTTCACCTCTACTCCCACCCCGTTTCTGGGTACCAGGAGTCGCATAGCTAGAGAAATCGAAAAGTTGGGACAGGCGGTTATGTGGAGGCTGCGCGTTCTCTCCATGGGCGACGATCCTCGATAAACAAACAACTTGTGAATCGTATCGTCTGTGAAGCCGGGGCAATGAGTTACGTGAAGCTCCTGTGCACCATTTTTGGACAGGAGCAAACGCAAGTCTCTCGGGTCCGATATACCGGACACTTCCGCGTATAGAGTCTTCATAAACCTGAAACGGAAGTTTCGTCGCTCTCGGATTGCTCCACGATCGTATACTGACGAAGATCCGCAGTTTCGNAACTTGCAGGAGCTAAGCTCTCCACCGAAGGTTGTCGCTCGCTCGCGCCCCCAAATANTGTCGCAGAAGATAAATGAACGAGGGAAATGGGAACACGATCGAAGCATAGCCTTTCTCCGTATGCACCATTACCAATCGCACCTCGAGGAACATCTAGGTCGATTGGCAAATCGACGTCCACAAAGGTAGTTGTGACTGAGCCGCCAAACGAGAATACCGCCTTGAAGAACTCGTCAGCCGTGACAGACGCTGCTCCCCCATCTTCTGCCCGCAGACAGGTGATCGTGAAAGAAAGGAGCGACTTGTCCCTCATCGCCAATATCCCGTCATTGCTGCGCCATAGGTTGACAAATATTGGGCCCACCAGGCTCAGAACGCTCAAGTTCAACGGGAATGACGAAAGTTTTGGGGCGACAGTGGGTGGTGGGCAGGCAGATGACTCGAAAGTTGACGGGGACTCGCAGTCCAGCTTCAAGGTTCGGAGTTGGTCCCATAGTTGGATCAGACTGGATGGTAGGGACGATTTCCAGTACGTCCGTACAAGGAGAGCTCGAATCCGGGTTTGATGCTCTGGTTGCATCAGCAGGGAGAAAGCGGCTTCCATAACTGCACGTTCCTGCTCTTCCTCTATTCCTTCACTCCTAATGGAATGATGGATGGTGAGAGACTCGATGTAAGCGCTGCCAGTATGCTCCAAAGCGAGGCGAAGCAGCTCTATAGCTCGCGGATTATCCAGGTGGACGACTACGTGCTTCCAAAACTCCGGAATATCCGCAATCACGGCATCCCATAGTCTGCAAACCGACGAGATGGAATTCGGCGTGATGTTCGGGTTGGCGAGATCGTCATCCCAGATCGCCGTAGAGATCGAACTGAATCGCTCGATGTGGTCTGCCAGTGCCAGCTGGAAGATGCTCCTAAGGATTTCAAATGGAAGATCTGCACCTCCCTAGTATGCAGTGAGCCCGATAAATGAGAAGTACAATATCAAGATCACTTACAGCGTAGGATTTGGGACTCGGATTGTCGACCATGCCGCCAGTTGTGTAGGTCCAACGGACTCCTTCCTACGGGCAATCGCGTGAATGAGAGACTCCAGAGGGAAGGAGCTGTGTACGTACACCAGTGTTAGCCTCTAATCAGGTGTCGATGAAGCTTGCAATGGGAAGTCCGGGAGAGAGCAGTGCGGCGCTTCGCAGCCGCGCGTCGACCACGTCACCCGTATTTGGCCTTGCTTTTTTCTCAAGGCGTCTCCGCACAAAGGACATAGTCCACCTAAGTACCCAAAAAATGTGGAACGTTGCGTACAGTGCCAATCTATTGTACATCACACGAATTCCAGATAACCGGAGTCGATCCCTAGATCTTCCACCAGTTACCACTACCTCCAAAGGGGCGAGACCACGATATCACAGTTGTATCACCGTCAACATCTATCTTCACAGCAACACCATGCCTGGGTACCAGGAGAGATCGAATTCGGTCCGGAGAGAAATTGTCACAGCGAGTAATGCGAAGAGTCTCCGTTCGGCTCATACTTGACTCCGCTGCAGAGACAAACAGTCTGGAAAGAGTGGTGTTTGTGAAGCCAGGACAGCGAACTATGTGGAGTTCCTTTGCGCTGATCCTCTGAAGAAGGAAGTGCAAGTCGATTGTATCAGTAATGCCCGAGACCTCCGCATAGAGGGCCCTGGTTCGGCGCCCTTGTCGAAGTTGCACCTCCGCCCTCTCTGATCTTGAAAGCTGTCGGCAACTGTGGAACTTGCAAAAGGCCAACTCGCCCCCCACAGGGCTGGACCTCTGGCATTCCCATAAGCGGTCAAGAAGAATAAAAATGAGATGAAGGGGATGCGATCGAACGTGTATCTCTCTCCGCGAGGGCAGGTCGTGTACACCTCACGCGCAAAAGGTACATCGATGTCAATGAGGTTCGTCATAGTAGTACCAGAGAACGAAGAGGCAGCCCTGATCAACTCTTG
>JANDKE010000606.1:0-22531 GCA_027627275.1 Coprinellus aureogranulatus | reverse complement strand
CGAGTGAGTTTGCCATGTTCAAGATTTAAAATCCAGCACTTACCGCAGTTCTCTGTCGCAGAAATGTCGGCTTCGTTCCCCAGTCCACCAACCGCGCTACGTTTGCGCGTAGCGGCCATATCATCATGACCCGCGAGAGTCAAGTGAACTTCGTAGGAAGGGCGCTCCATCAACTCGGTTCATACATCTGGAGGCAGCTGCCCACATCCTACGGCATCCGCCTTGACGTCAACCAGGCGCTCGCTGCCGTTACGTTCTTGGATGCGGCTGGAGACCGGGTTCCGCTTCAGGCCTGGCCCTCAGCGCCCAGTGTAAGCGGGATATCGGAAACACGGAAGACCAACCAAGCTATCTGGACGGCCTTCCAGCAGCGTGTCCGACGGTTCATCCCACACGTCGCCACTGGCACGTCGACCTCCATTACCGAAGTCGATGACGAGGAGTCTGATTCCGAAGGTGAAGGCGAACGGGAGTCAGAGTTTGGTGACAGCTCTCGGGGAAGTAGCAGGGATGCAGAGACGTCCTCCCACTGGCATCTCGAGGCATCACGTGGGGGCGTCGCGCAACCCTTAACCAAGGTTGTAGGCAAGGCTCCAAGATTGATCTTTTCGCATGTTGAGATCCCTCCGTTTGACCACTGGCGGTCGGGTGTCAGCAACACGCCGTTCTCCGCCTCGTCCAGCCGGACACACCCAGTTCCGCCCTCGAATGACAGTCAGATGGGGGGGGACCGCACCGCACCGCTCTCTGTCTCCGGAAATCCCCATCGCATCATCATCTACCCAACAGTCACCTGTTGACGCTCATTCCTCCGTCTCAACTTCCAAAGAAACACATATGAAATCGTCCTCCAAACGCTGCCGTGGATTCGACATGGCGTCTGATGACAACCCCGAGGTGCTCTCCAGTGCGCCCTCCTCAACATCAAGTGCGAAACGCGCAAGAATCAGTTCGTTGGAAGAGGCACAGGTCATATACCCGTTCTTGGAGGGCTTGACGCTCGACGCGTTGTGGGAGGAGTCGGAGAGCCTAACTGAGGAGTACGAACGCGCCATGGTCCAGGTGGTCACCCCCAAACCGTTCAGCTTACCCCAACTTTTGCAAGCGTACGACGATGTAACGAAGAACCCCATCTCTTCCTCGACCCCTGGAAGCATGCGGAACATGGTGTCCTTAGTTCGGAATCACAAAGCTCACGACGCCGTCGAGGTTGTGCATACTCGATACGAACGCTACTCGGTCATGCTGTCTAGCATCCACATGTGGTACTGGCTGGATGTGATCATCAAGCAACGTATTCGAGAGATCTTCGAACAGACTTCCCCATCCCCTTCGCGTGCGGATTGGCTGTCGACCGCCATCGATATTGCCGAGTTCGCACTTAGGTTCTCGGAACCAGGCTCAATCCTTTTCAGTCCTATCGACCGACCGGGGCTCGCTGCCTTGCTTTCCGTTCCTGTGGTGATTTCGACGCCCGGAAAGAAGCGATACGTCAAAACCAACCAGGAAGAGCGCGCGCTGCTGTTAGGAGCGATCACTCATGCAGTTCAGGATCTTCTGATAAAGGCTTTAGAATTTCCTGTCGACGCACGCTCCCGGGATCGAAAGCGCAGTTGGGTGATGGGCGTTATCGCTGATGTTGTGGGGATTGAATTCCTCGCTACTCGCTATGCTTGGAATACGTACGCGTCTTTCCAGATCAAGGATTTCATTCCAGACAGTCGATTATACCGCAGCATCGACCCTGATCTCGTCCTTCCTTTCAAGGCGGCGCTGCAGACCCACCCCATCCTTGTCCTGGGCTCAGATGAGCATTGGGTCTATCATAGCTTTTTGAAAGAACTTCGACGCCATGCGCAACACAGCACTCCCCTCGTCCCCACACCCCACGCCTTCATCCGAACATTCCCCGGTTTGGACGGCTTCCTTCGGAAGAGCCTGCAATTCCTTCAACAAACCCTTTCGGCTGCCGATCCCCTCAGCGAATATCTACGACAAAAGATAGACTCCCGCTTGCCGTTCAGAGAGAAGGCGCCGTCCAGGAAACGATTTTCCGGTGAACATGGGCCATTCGCAGCCGCAACTATTCGAACGGATGCTGGCCTCTATAGCGCAATCCTCTATCGTGGCATCACTTACAACACTCCCTTCTCTCGACATCCCGACTCACCCATGGTGTTTTCGAGCTACAACGATTGGAGGAGTCGCATCGCAATGTTTCAGGCAGACCACCTCGAGTCCATTGGTGACGCGAAATACTTCTGCGTGCGCAATGCATACGGTGGACAGTCTATCAACAACCGCGAACTCGGGAACGCCCAGGATTTCTGGGATGGCGTCGTGTCGCTGAACTGGTCGAAGGTGGCTAGCGGGCCTAGCATGTCGTTCTCGGAATGTCTAGGCCTCGTCGCGGGTGCCAATTTCCGCAGCTTGGGTCCTCTCTGCAATTATCTTCTTGTTTGCGATCTTCACTATGCTGGAATCTGCGATTCGCCAACAGTCGCAGACATAGCGAACGCCGTTTTCTCAATAAAAGGCGGGTCCTACATTGCGCTCACTAAGCTTGGTCTCATCCCCGGCGGCGATTCTTCTCGCGGAGATATCGCAAACGCATTGCTCGAACTTCAAGCGCATATCCAGGACGCGTTCACGGAGGAGGAGCTAGACGCAATGGGATGGGACCTGATTTGCCTCGAACATCTGTTGTGTAAATTTTGTCGTGCAGTGAAGCACGGGGTCGCCGAGGAGTAGGGGATGGCGGTATCACATACGGAACTGTCGCTGTCGTACCTCATTCGTTACTTGGTAGCATACCACGGGTTCAGATATCTGTATCCGACCACGCGTCCTTTTTTTCTTCACAACGATAGATGAACTTTAACGAATCTATCATGCTATAGTTGACTCATCTGAGCGGAGGGTAAGGGTAAAAGTGGTGCCTTTCATCGGGCAAGTGGGTAGTACAATCGTCGCATACTTGATACAACATTAGGGTAGAAAAGTACGGAGTAAAGAATGGCGTAAAGGAACGACGCAGCTACGGTCGCTAGAAACGAGCGGAAGATTAACTAACATGGTTGAAGCTGATGTACAGTAGTAAGGATACAACAAGCAGAGCATCTCGAATACAGAAAAGAACAATGGTTTCAAAAGAACGAAAATCGCACCCTCCACGCTCCCCACCAGCTTCCGCTGTCTTGCTCCAGCATTTCACGCGTTCCGTATTGCAAGACGCGGAAGTTTCGGGGAGTAACCTCTTGGTATCACATCGAGGCAACTGTTGGAAGTTGGTGAACGGTCAGGCTAGGGGCGCGACGGTGAACTGAAGAGGGTGAGCCGACATTCGATAGTACGAAGTAAGGACCATACCTATACGGAACACCGGAGAAAGCATATCCAGAAGGTCCTGACGACCGGACGCCCTCCACAACCGCTCGAACGAAAACAGCTTATCGGCGGTGGACTTGAGACCCACAGTCAAATTACGGACCCTGGAGGCAAGGTTCTGTAGCTCCTCATACTCCTCGTCGAATGTTTTTGCGAGATTGCAAAACTCAACACCGTCCGGAGAGCTCAAAGCAGGGGGAAGGTTGCCGTCCGACGGGTCTGGAGAACGACGATCCTGTGGCGGGGTCTGCCAACGAACGTTAGCATCATCCTAGAGATATAGAAGATGACGCCCAGTACATGAGTTGGCTCTTGCGACCCGCTGACGATGAAATTGATAAACGTAGAGCCCCCCGCGATTGGGGTGCCCTCAAAGCTCGGGTCGGACGAAGCTTTATCATAGGCAGGAGGACTCAAGCATGCGCTCGACGGCCGTTTATCATTCATGAATTGGTTATACGGAATAATTCCCAAGATATTTCAAGTCAGGGTCCTGTTGAGGGTGACTGGGGTATTCGCTCGGGGTGGCGGCGGTCTAAGCGACGGGCGAGTTGAGCTGATCTTGAGCCAGGGTGGAAAACAAACGAACCAGAGTCTCATCCCGACCTTCCCACTGGTCCCAGGTTCCATGGCAGCTGATCTCATGTTTCTCACATACCTCGGTAAATGCCGGGGCGCTTGCATCATTCGAATTATCGCCGCCGGTCTTGAGCAAGGGTTATTACCTCCCGCTCCCACGTCGGACCCCTCAGGCTGGTCTCTGCCTTCTTGAAGGGCGTCGCCCTGGCCATGATTTCCTGCCCTTTTTCCAAGGATTCCTTCCAAGCGGTATGAGGCGGTCGCTCAGCAAGATAGGCGACCCCTACCGCCTTAGGCTTGTACCGCGACCTCCTTCAAGCCAGCGGTATCCCTCATCAACAATGAAATGAAGACCACCTCGTACACTTTTCGACAATGTTTTTGTTTTGTTTCGTTGTTTTTTCAAAAGGATGCGTAAGCTTGCCGGAAACGTAGTTTATGTTCAGGTAATTAACGATATTACTCGAGGAGGAAGTCAAGCGACCTTCGATTGCGCACAAGATTGGGTCGTCGTTCCCGACTCACCGTTTCCACCTCCGGCAGGAGCTTCGCCCCCAGGTTGTCGCTTGTCCCATCGCACACGCGCCTTCAAAATGTGTACGACGCTCCCGCTGATTGCTTCGGATTCTCGTCATCCTGCGCGACGTCGAGGCAACCGAGCTATCAATAGATCTTGTTATCTCTCTACAAGCAGGTGAGTTCGTTCTTCTAGTAGGGCTCGTGGTCTGTGATATCTGACACTGTTGACGTAGGTGGCCTCGCCTTCCCTATCTCGGCTTGCATCTATACGTTAGAGACCCTGGAAATCCAGGGTATCTTCTCCCGAGGCTCCATCTCCTGACCATTCTCCCAGGTCAATGAAATGTCAGGCGCTATTAATGCGTTCGTTCGCTTCCCCGTTATCTGAAGGGCTTCGTGGTGCGACAGGATCGATGCAGATATGTTCATAGATTGATTGAGATAGCGCAGTCCTGTCTGGAACCCTGGGGTTCGGTCTTGCCGAAGTCATAAAAAGGTTGCCTTACAATTCTTATGTGACATACTTCGCCCTTTGACTTTGCTCCCTAGTTCTTTGCATATACTGCATACCTTGTCATGGCTCCCACCCTCCCATCTGTCAGACTCTCTATGCACTCGCCCCCCAACCACCCTCTCGCTGTCCCGGGGTCCCCTACCACGAGCTCGAATGAGGAAGTCGCTGCATCCATTCGCACCGACCCGATGGCTTCGAACCTCAGCCTTCAATTCGCTTATGGAGAAGGAGATCGCGTCTCATCGAGCTTTCAAGCACCCCATCCACAGGGAGCAGGTCTTCCTGTGGCCAAGTCGCCTTCAGGAGGCGACAACCGCCAGCCATTCCCATCTTCACATGGTAAGTCCCTCCGTCAGCTTCATGGTTTCGTACCAACCTTGGAGTTAATTCTATTGGGTTGTTTAGGCCAAGCCCGTGTTGATGGCCGTTCCCCGCAAATGTTACTAGCGCCCCCTCCTCCTAGCGGTAAGTCGTCCACACCTGTTCCAGTGTTCTTTTCTAAGATAAACTTCCCGCAGGACCAGGCGCCGTCCGCCGTGCAACCTCTTATCAAGACTTCCCGAAGGTAAAGTCCAAAAGGGGGAGGTTCATGTCGACTGTAAAGAAGGCAGCGTCTTATCTCGGCGTCGCGGTCGCCCCGAAGCCCGTCTCCGGTCCCCCCGCCAACCAAGTTCACGTCTTTGAGGTTCCTCGTCCTGATAATTCGGGTGATAGTCTCATGTCCCACATCAATGGCTTGCGCACCCCCGAATCGAACCCCTCGCTGTCAAAGTCGGCGCCCGCGTCGCGCTCTTCGACCCCCCCTCTCGCTATCGTGGGGTCGGCATCCCAGTTCTTCAGCGTGAATGCCCTTCAGCCTGAGCCGTCTAAGCGAGTCCCTCCCAAAAGAATTCCTCCACCAACCTTCCTGGAGTCTGCGCCTCCCTCGCCTTCCTCGCCGCTACCTTCCGGGGACTTTGGGCCCCATTACGGCCCAGCGAGAAATAAACCCTTGGGCGATGTGGGCGTGGAGACGGGGAACCCAGCTCTCATGCGCTTCCCAGGCCCTTTCCCTACCAGTATGTATCTGCCATAGTGTTTTTCTTTCATCAGCGTGTACTCACTCAGTCGTCTAGCCCAGTCAACGCCTTCGCCGCCGCTCTTGTTCAGCAACCCTGGCAATGGCGCGTCGACTAAGACAGATCTCCCGCTGACAACATCGAGTCGGCCCTCAGCGGCGTCATCTGAAGTTTTGAACGAGCCACAGTATCGAAGTACGCATTCCATGAGTCGATTGTTGTCGTCATCTCTGATCATCCAACCGATTGTCACAGAGTTCACGAAGAATTTGTCGGGTGTTGTGGAGGCTGGGATCCGCGCCGGAAGAATACAAAGAACGTCGATAGAGTGAGCTCACCAATAACACAACGCATGTGACGTATCTGACGCCCGAACTTTCCTATACACTGCAGAGAGGCCAAGCACCTTGGAGTTCAATTCTGGAAAATAACATGAATTCCCTCACTCAGCCGCGCCCACCGTCTTCAATTTCCCAGTACAGCGGACCCGCTTTCCCAGTGGGCGATTCGCTGGCGATGGCACCCCCTTCCAACCCGGTCTCTTCGCCTCCTCCCTCTACCAGTTTATCCAACCTCTCTAGTAAGAACGCCAAAGCTGGAACTACGGTCGCCCATGACGATGAGAATCACAAGAAGTGGAGGATCAGTCTTGAGGCCTTCGATAACGATCTGATATCCCCAAGCACAGAATTCTATCCCTTGTACCCGAGTGCCTTGCTGCCGGCGCCAACCTTCCCTGGATGGTCTCACCAGGGTGAAACTGTTCCCCCGACCCTTCCCACCGCTACTGCAACGCCAACCTCCGCCGACATGTCCTCCGCGACGCCGATTCCCCCACAACTCATGAGGACGGGCTCAGGTTCACCAGAGGAAGTCAGTTCAACGTCGGCGTCGTCCGTCACATCGGGCGACAGTCATCTCCGTTATTATTTTCGACCAACGAGCAGGAGCAGCGGCTTTGGGGCGGAAGGGACAGGGACTACTGGTAGCAACTCTAGCGAGGGAGGAACTGGCACCGTTGAACGCGGAGTAAGAGGAGCCGGCAGTGACGGATACGGAGGGGACGGGGGCGCTGGGACCGATGTTCCGAGCGAAGGAGTAGAAATGGTACCCGAGCACCACACAGATATAGATCGTCGACCGAGCCAGTCAGTTCCTAGCGCCTCCTCTCACGTCCGTCTTGGTTCCGAGGAGGAGCGTGCCAGGAGGGCGGAGATACGTGCGGGGAAGTTGAGGGAACGGAGGGATGAAGAGGGGGAAGAGACTGGAGAAGTTGCGGGAGAGGATGCAGCCTGGGCGGACCCAGGATCCGGCATCCCTGATTTGGATGAATGCACCATCCACGACTGGGATTCGGCCCCAATCATGGTCATACCTGGCCGCGGGGCATTCATACGTGCACCCAAAGCCGGGATCTATCCATTGAACTGGATCGAGTCGTATGTGGCCGTTGAGAAGAAGGAAGGGTATTCGGTGGTTTCCACCACAGATGGAAAAACCCCTCAACCTTCAGAAGCGATGCAGTGGTTGGTTCGGGCTCACCTAAACATGCTCGCCGCTCAGCTCGCCGTAGCTAGAGAGCGGGCCAGTAGAGGGCTCTGTCCACACCCGAGCATTGACACCTTCCGATATCAGCGAACTGGGTTTGAACCCTATTACGACGCGGCGGTGCAGGCGGGTCAGGTCAAGGTTGGACAACCTCTCGCACATGGATCTTCTTAGTTGGACCGGCCTTCTCCATCATCCCTCGCAGTCTCGCAACCTCGGAACTTCGCGCCTGATGCACAATTCCACTACGACAACCTCCCAAGTTCTCGCCTCGCGATTTCACGACTTCGTTCCTCATGGCGCGCTCGCGGCCCCACGACCTTACGACTTTTCGACCTCATGACTTTACGACTCACGGCTTCACGACTTCATGACTTCACGACCTCTCACGCTCAGCCTCAATCTAGCTCGAACCACCTTGTACGAGAGCCACTCCTCCACAATCGAATTACCATCGTCTAAGTCTTACATAGCGTATCTTTGGAACATCCCGTACACAACTGTATACCCATTCTCTCTTCCGTCGTACGTCGCTCGAGGAGGACTCTATGTACTACTATCTTCAGCTATCTCTATGTGTATGCCCGTACTGATTAGTCACTAGCCCTTCGCTTGAGAGAAATACTCACAGAAACTTGAATGCGCGCACCGTCTTCCTCGGTGTTGAATATGTTGATCGGCGACTACAGCTGTCGCCTTCCCTCCTTCACGCAATACACGCCCACTGGCATGTTGAAGTCCTTCTCCATCGCATCGAGCTTGAGGGTATGCTCTTCAACGTCCTCACGTAGAGCTTCGACTTCTTTCGACAAATCGCAAACTCTTTTCTTGAAGTCATCGACCAGGGCCTCCACGTTGCTGAGACCCCGGTTAAGCCTGGTGCTCTGTTCTCCAAGGCTGGGCTGCGGTTCGTTGAAGTATTCCAAGGCCTTGAGCGAACGTTCCTTCTCAGCTTGGGCCTCAACCAGCTTGGCGCTTATGTCGACCATGCTCCTGCCGCGTCCAGGTTCTGGG
This sequence comes from Coprinellus aureogranulatus, assembly GCA_027627275.1. NCBI lineage: Eukaryota > Fungi > Basidiomycota > Agaricomycetes > Agaricales > Psathyrellaceae > Coprinellus > Coprinellus aureogranulatus. The sequence goes on along the minus strand of JANDKE010000606.1, from coordinate 13,912 downwards.
TCATTCGGATTAGTGAAACTGCGCGGTGCACGGCCTGTTCAACAGGCTGGTAGGCCTATACGCACTTTCTGAATTACTAACTTTGTCTCGCGGACAGTACAACCTTCTCGTCTCTCTGAAGTTCCTTTGCTCAACGTCAGTTGACTTTCCGTTCTCCTTCGAGTTGTGCCCGTAGGCCCGAATCTTGGGGGCAACGGTGCGCTTTGTCTGATTCGAAGGTGACGCGGTCTTGGCCATGGTGTAGAAGATAGTAGGTGAGGGGGGCCTTTGTTGAGAGGTCAGACACGAAGCGGTCTTCCAGTACTACTAGTCCTCCTAGTAGTCCAACATGTGGACTTCCTGAGGCTCCACCGCCTGTACTCGGGACAGCAGATGGCTCGGAAGCACGGAGAACTCCAGGAGCCGAACTAGTATTCGCTACTAGTAACCGTCGACATGATCATTCCGAGGCGCGCTACCGTTGCCGCGATAAGCAGCGCAACACTCACTTGACACGGAGGCTTCGGACTCCATTTTTTTCCGATTCAATTAGTCTGACAGTGGATTCCACTGCAGACTTAGATCAAACCGGAGAACTGACACGTTTAGTCTAAGTTGAAGTCGTTCTCCGTCTTGAACCTCCAACCGGCGCAAACGCTCTATGCCGCTATTCCTTACCGCCTCCCGCCTCTAAAAGCCTTCCAAACCGTATCTTGGTCAAACTCGTGCTCGCGTTAACAGCCCCGCTATGTCATCGTCGGCATCTGCGAGTACCAATTTGAAAAGGGCTTGCAGTTCCCTCGCTCTAGACAACACTTGCAGCGCATGCCAACAGTCGTTCTCCGCACCACAATATCTCGCCCGGCACCAGAAGCACGACTGTGCCAATACCAAAGCAGAGCTGGACGTGCTAAGGCGTCAGGGACAGGAACTACGAGCGGTGAAACGCAGACGACTGGATATGGGTACAACGGGAAACGGTTGTTCTACTGAAGGAACTCCCCCAGAGGCACTAGACGTCTCCGGCGTGACCATGACGGTTGAACAAGAGGTACGCCGAGTTCTTTATAGTTTTCGACTACCAGATGAATCTTGAATAATCATGATTATTGCATAGAGCAACACCCAGTCCGATGGCGCTGCGTGGCGAGACCCTGGATCCTCCACCTCCCAACACTCTCAGAGGGCTGTAAGCTCCAGTGGTCACGGTACGGGTGTGTGTCTCTGTTTGATTCGCGGGCCTTCGCTGAGGCCTTGTGCTTCCTACTATCAGAATCCTCCGAGCTTTGTGCTCCTTCGAACGTACCACATTGCGGCAAGCCGTCAACTCAAAGGAACTTGGATGCGCCCCGTCACGGCACGCACCCCAAGCGCAAACCGCTTGGGTACCATTCATCAGACCTTAACGCCTTTCGACTGAAGAAACGGTATTACGCCCAACAGCTCCCGCTCTACGATCCGGATAGCGCTCTTACAAGCGCAGACAAATACGATTCGACCCACCATCTGAGATCGGACTCCGATGTTGAAGAGGAAGTAGGGGAATCAAACGCCAACTCACCCAAGGAGGGAAGCACTCCAACATCGAGATCGCGTGTACCTGACGCTGGATCGACAGGAGAGAAACGCAACGGTTCCGAGCTTAAAGAGGATGAACAGACCACGGCCCCTTCGATCTACCAGCCCTTCCCGAATTCTTCATCTTTTGATTTGGGAGAGTGGTTTTATGGGCAGGGTTCCCAGAAGTCTTTGAAAGACTTCAAAGCTCTGGTCGAGGTCCTAACCAGCCCCGACTTCTCTCTGGACGACATCCGAGATACCAAGTGGACGAGAGTATTTCAGGAGTTGGGGAAAAACAAGGAGGACATCAACGTGAAACGGGCGGAATGGGTGGACGACGCCGGTTGGAAGACTACCGATATTGAAGTCGATGTTCCAGTTCATGCGAGGGTGCCCCAGGCGCCTGGCCGTGGCGTGGAGAAACATGTTGTGGGGAAGCTATTCCATAGAAGTATCGTTTCGATCGTCGAGGAGAAGATAAGGAACGCCGAAGACTCGAGACATTTTCACTACGATGGCTGCGAGCTTCTATGGCAACCTGGTCCTTCAGAATCATCACCCGAGTTCAGAATAATGTCCGAGCTCTATCACTCAGAGGCGTTTCTGCAAGCTCAGAAAGAAGTCAATGACTCTCCTCCGGCAGCAATCAAGGATTGTCAACTTCCTCGCGTAGTCGTCGGACTCATGTTTTGGTCGGATGCGACGCACGTCTCGACATTCTCGACCTGCAAAATCTGGCCGTTGTACATGCTGTTTGCAAATGAATCCAAATACCGCCGTTCAAGGGGCGGTGTGGACCTATGTAACCATGTTGCCTATTTTGATGCGGTATGTTCCTTTCCTTCATCCAACTCTTCCTTGCCTTGAACTTCAAGCTAACGAGGATGATTAGTTGTCGGACGATTTCAAAGACTACCTACTCGGGAGGACCGGAGGGAGGTTACCCCCCAACCTCATGACGTACTTGAATCGTGAAGTCGCCCACGCGCAATGGGAGATTATCCTGGATGATGAACTGTTGAAGGCTATAGTGGAGGGTATCTTGATAGAGTGCCGTGATGGCGTCTTACGACGCTTTTTCATCAGGATATTCACCTATTCCACAGATTATCCGGAGCGGTACGTCTGACTCTTTCCGTTCTGCGCTCTTTGATTGTAGGTGACGAGCTGGCCACACAGGGTGTTGATGGCTACGATCAAAGTTGCGGGGGATTGCCCCTGCGTCCGCTGTCTTATCCGAAAGAAAGATTTGATCCAGATGGGTACTCCTCAAGATATGGCCTTCAGGGAGAGTCATCCGCGAGTCGACAGCCAAGACTGGCGGAGTAGTGTCGCTGCGGCGAAGGCGGCTATCAACGGAGGGCTAGCGGTTGGTGGGAAGCCCGTAATGGCTCTGTTGTCCCACTCTCACGTTCCGAACGTGGTATGTCCTTCACTTACTCGTGTACTCCCGTGCTCACAAAATATCTAGAACGCATTCTCCAAGCGTCTGAGTACAACAGGTTTTGATATATTTGCTACTCTGGTAGTGGATCTTCTGCACGAATTTGAGATTGGTGTATTCAAGGCGCTCTTTATTCATCTAATCCGTGTCCTCGACGCCTCGGGAACTGGATCTCCTTTGGTACATGAGCTGGACCGAAGGTATGATTCATGCATCTATTGTGGAACCTGACCTTGGCGCTGATCAGGGCGTTGTAGGTTTCGCGTGGTCCCTACATTCAATAAAACAATACGGAAGTTTTCTTCGAATGTCTCAAGTTTGAAGCGAAGAGCAGCTCGCGACTACGAGGACATTCTACAGGTACTTGTGGATTCCCTTTCTGACATCTCCGAGTGACTTATGCTTGTATTAGTGTTGTATAGCCGTACTTTTGCACGGNCTCTTGCCTGAACCGTTGAATCGAGCTCGTTCTAAAGCTATTGTTTCTGAACGCCCGTTGGCACGCCCTCGCCAAGCTCAGAATGCAGAGCGAGGCTACAATAACCCTCCTCGAACAAGTCACAACGCAACTTGGCGACCAATACCGAAAATTCGTCCGAGACACCAATAAAATCAACACGGTGGAAAGACCCAGAGAGGCTGAGAAGCGAGCGAAGGCTTCCAGAAAGAAGAAACAACAGAAAGATGCCGCTGACCCTTCCGCAGCCATTGCTTCGGAGCCACAAACTCTTCTCCGGTGACACACCCTCGACGAATCAAGACCTCCCTACACAACACCCGGCGGGATGTCAATAAAGCTTTTGGTCCCCCAGCTCAACCTGTGCCAGCGAATGGCTTTCAGCAAAGCCATTGGAACGCGGAGCCCTTCCACCTCAGGGCTCATTCAGCTCCGCTGGTCGCACCAGGGCCAATCGGTGATTCAGCCGCCGGTCCTTCTCGCTATCCTTCGGCGTCCACCCTCACTCCCCACTACCCGTCGCATCGTGTCCCCCAAGCTTGGGAACACTTTCAGGGTGCTTTCAATCCTCACGAACCCCAGGGCCACACGATAGGAACCTCATGGCAGGTTCCAGACGCTCGACATCCTGCTCAACCGTATCGGGAGGGCCAGCAGCAAGCGCACTACGTCGCCGGTGCATCCTACATGGGTACCGGTACACCTCAGCATCCTGACCACTATGCACACCATCTGCCACACTACTCGCTATCAGCTTCTCACTCGATTCATGTCGGAGTCGCGCGCGGTCATGCACTGGCACCACCCCAGCACAGCGTCTATTGGCAAGCACCTTACCACCACTATCAACCGACGCAACCGGTCCTGCAGGGTTTCAACCAAGTACAGCAGGGGTACTGGTATTCCCCCACACCGTTTCTCCCCATGAACGCTTCGCTTCCCATGCCTGGCGCCACTTCGGCCAGTTCTCGACCAGTTCTCTCCGGTCCGGATGGTATTCATGGCGTCGGGGCACCGATCGCCTCGCAGCCGCCTCGACCTTTGGAGTCTGGTGGCCGAAGTTCAGAGCTCTCAGTAGGCGTAACGCAAGGGTCATCAACACCACCGGAGCCAGATACAAGTGAAACCACCAACAAAGCAAGCACAGGTTCTACGGGAAGACGACCTAAAAAATTGAACATCTGCACTGTGAAGTTCCACGCTCTGGGTCATTACCCCAGCGTCATCCGCCACTTTGGTCCAACAGATCTGTATTCAACGGAATGGGTGAGCATTATTCAATTGGCCCTCGTTGTGGTACAAACGTCGGTCGTGTTTTGCAGGGGGAGTACTTTCACAAATCGCCTAAAGCCTGGACTAAGCAGACGTCAAGAAAGCAACTCCGAATGGAAATATCGCGCCATGAAAGACGTCGGAAGCGCCTCCAACGAGCCAAATACCGCGCGCTGTCGACGGGCGACTCTGCGAAAGCCTTGCAGTTCAGGGAGCAACGTCAGGCTGCACGTAACCCCGATATACATCACTTCATCGGTACATCGAAAAGGGTGTTCGTGGCCTTATTGGATTTCTCTCCAGGAGGCCGCTTTTCCGATGATGTTCTCTCAAGAGTCAGTCTAGGTGTCCTCCACTACGTACTGCTTCAATCTGACATGATCTAGATGTTCGTCAGGAACCTCAAGCAATATCTGTTGCGTCGATTCATCTCTGCAACCATGCCACACCTGGACAGTGCATCTCTCGCAAATTTGGTCCAAACGCAAGACTGGTCTCGCCTTGTCTTGAAGAAAGACAGGCTCTACAGCCACCAGATCATGCGTATCAAATACACCACTTATGACACGAGGCGGGATGAGGATATAGTCCATCTCGACACCGCTCAGTGTAATGTTATGCTGCTGAACCCTGACTACTCTTACAGTGCGAGCCAGAGCGGACACCCTTTCCGATATTGCAGAGTGATGGCTATTCTGCACGCAGAAGTGGGATATATAAGCGATATGCCAGTGCATCACGGCGATTCGCACTTCGTCTACTATCCGGTGGAGCTCTTGTGGGTCCGGTGGTATCGGGTTCACGAGGCGCCTTCGCAATTCCGACTGGACGAGGCAGAGCTTATGCAACCGGATGAACCCGGCTCTCATAGTTTCATAGATCCCCTGGAGGTTCTTCGTGCATGCCACATGATACCGCGGTTTTGTCAAGGCAAAAGGCATTCGGATGGAAAAGGGAAGTCAGAACTTGCTCAAGATGGATCCGACTGGAAACGGTATTACATCAACCGGTATGTGCGTTTTAGATTCATACCTACAACGCTGCTGATGCTTCAACTTCGTCTTAGGTATGTCGATCGCGACATGTATATGAGATATGAGTGGGGCCTGGCGGTGGGCCATATATATACTCATGCCAACTCGGTCGCCGCGATGCAGAAAATTATTCCAGCCAGAAACAAGGAGGTCGATCAACTCCCCACTGACTCGACGGCCCAACCTGAGCGTCTGGTGGCTCTGGGAACGCCATCTTGTGTGCCCGCCCCTCAAGCCGTCCCTGCTAGCAGGACTGAAATGAACAGACCGATGGAAGACGTGGACACCAACGGTAGTCGTACGGAGAGAGAGATGGTCGGGGAAAGCGGATCACCACCTGAACCTGGGATTGTGGGCGGTATGGGCGGATTTTCAGGCGATGAGGCCTTGGCGGAACACGGGGAAAACGAAGAGGACGAGGACGAGGACGAGGACGAGAACGGTTGGAATGATAACAGTAGTATTGACACGGACGATAGCCGCCTCAGAGCGTGTTTCGACGAGGAAGAGGATAGATTTGCTACTTTGTTTGGCGAGGACTATTGAAGCATTGTCATGTACGCAAATACTGGCGGGACCATCATACACTGGAACCTGAAGTTTGACCAGGGCGCTTGATTGTTATGTTGACGCAACATGTTATCCTCATGACCTACTTAGCTACTACTCAAAGCGTACAATCTATGATTCGGCGAACACCTTGCAGTGGAGGAGTGGCACTGTCACGGTGGTGGACAGAACTCAACATGATTGCGGGGTCCTGCTTCCTCATAGTTACTTTAGGCAGGTCATTTTAAAGGCGTCCAACCCCCTCAGGCGTTTCGGCATTCAAGGACCCCTACGCAAGTTATGCGTACGGGCAATGGCTTATCGAAGTTCAACCCGTCGGGGTGTATTGCTACTTTCCTAACATTCAACAGATGTTTCCGTGGGAAGGTCTGAAACGCTGGATGCGTCCAGTGGAGAAGGCGGAAGAGGTTGACAGGATATGGATTCACGGTGGTGGCCCCGGTCTGACCCCCATGTCTACGCTACGTCCGGTGTTTATCGCAGGAGTAGAGCCCTTGAGTGCTACTCCACCAGGTACGGACCGCTTCGTTTCCCACCCAGATTCACCCTGACATATCATGCGTTGCATTCACAGTGCGAAATCTGGCGCTCTATCAGCTGAGCAAGGTTCACCAGGATTGCCTGATCTACCAGAGTTGTGATCAATTGCAATCGCGTAACACCATGGCGGTCCCTGACATGAAAACATCATGGTTTTGAGATGCCGCATTCCTTCCTTCGCTCCATCATCGCTTAAAATAGGTGATGCGCCAAACCAATTGCTCGAAACAGTTACAAACTCAATCTAGGAATACCGCTGGAGGTTTGATTTCGTGATGTGTTTGTCCGCGCAATAAATAGATCAATATTTGGGCTTATGGACGACAAGGTGTCCATAGCCGAAGCCGGGCGCTTAACCTTACCCACCTTCCTGGGGCGGTTACTCACTGTTTGGCACACAGGCACCCACCTTCTTGAACGTCTTTGAGCCCGTTTCTGAGGTTGGAGCAGGCACACTTACCGAATTTGACGATTGCTGGCACACTGGTGCGGCGCGCCAGACATGGGGTGCACCGCACAAATTCGATTTTACCACCTCACGTACTGGACTTAGCCTGCCCAGGACACCATAAATCTTGACAGTAGATTGATATATTTGTATGATAAAAGAATTGAAACAGTTTCTATTACTACTGAGTCCATAGACAGGGAGAAGACGGGCTGCACGAAGAATAGGGTTACGTCGTGTTCACCACTCAGGCTTTAACAATCCACGTGCCTGTATCAGAGTTTGACCACCTTTGCGAGTGACAAGTGGGCCTCGTTACTCACCCCAACGCTCATACAGTCCTTACGCCTCTACCTCCGCGTTCCCAAAACACGAGTACATCCTGCTCGTACCATCATCCATCATCCGCTTGGACCACTCCACACTTTCCTCTCTCGTCTCCCTTCCTCTCTTGGCACTCCACTCCCCTGTTTCCACCCATTGGTCTTATCCCCATCCCATCCCTTGTGCCCCACCACCTGCCATGGCAGGCGCCGGGTGGCAGAGCCACCCACGGCAGGGTGGCGACGGCTCGCCAAGAACACTAGTTGAGGAGTGAATGCCCTCGATGAGGGTGAGTGATGACGTGGAGCAGGCCGGCAGCCATCACTCGCGGCGAGACCAAACATGACCATGCAAAGGCGATCAAAAGCGTCTCGCGCGCACTCGCCTAGCCAGCCAAACACCGGCAGACCCCTACCCACAACATTGCCAACCAAATACAAACAAAGTCGATCAAAAGCGTCTCGCAAAATCCGCGGTACAACAGAACGATTCCTCCTACGTCGGACTCGTAAATGAACTTCGTTGTACTTCACGCGCTTCAACTTGAAAGTTTGCGCCGTGAAAGTTTGCGTTCGATCCCAAAAAGTTCGCTCACGCAAATGTTTGCGCAAGATCAGAAAAGTTTGTGCTGGACCGAAAAGTTTGCGCTGACCTCACTCGAAAGTAGCGCAGAGCACTCTTTTATACATAACCGGCTTGGCATTCGTTCCAGGCCAAAACCACTGAAAAAAGAGTGCGCGAGTCAAAAAAGTGTTTGCGGGAATAAATGTACAAACGGCCTGCCATACTGTCCGGATCTCTCTCTACTCCTGTCTAGTTCTCTGAATTTCCTCTCACACAATCTGTGGTCCGTGCGCAATGTCTAGAGTATAAAATCTGTGCCCATGTACCCCAAATAAATCATAGTAGAATTTTGGAGCATAACTGTTGGTTTTGATAGGACGCGCGGGTGAAGCTCAGCATCTGAGATTGGAACTTGACAAAATGTGTGTTGTCTCTATCTAAAGCAAAAGTTGTATTGTTGTGATAGTTGAAGTCTAGAGTCAATTGAAGTGTTGTGTTGAATTTGAACTTGCCTTGTGTCTTTGAAGCCCTTGAGTGACTTGGTTCCTTAAGTCTACGCTTGAAGTCGATTAGAGGATCTCTACATTTCCCCTTCACACTTGCATCTTGTTGCGTCTAGAAGTCTGATCACACCTTGTGGCTATAGCCAACACCCTTGCCCGTACTCTTGTACGCGTATACAAATAAATCCTATTATCTTTGAGTGTAGTGTGAAGTGGTTAGGTGTTTTTGGGTTGGTTGTTGGTTGTTGTCTAGAGGTTGGATTCACGTCTAGCCCGTAGCACCCACATCAGCGTGTTTCGAGGGCAATTCAAGGGTAGCGGGAGGCCCAGGAAGGACCGTCTCGGACGGTGGTGGAAGCACTGGTGTGGGGCATTGATGGAACTTGAAGCATTTTCCAAAGGAAGGAAACATTTTTGGTGGTGGTCTTTGGTGTGGGTATATTGATGGCAGTATGCACAGATGGGAAGAACGAGGAGGGATGGCAAAATAAGTAGGTGGTGTAGTTGCTGGTGTGGGAGAATTGATGCAAGATGATGGGAAGGGGATACTGATGCCACTGTTGGTGCTCACCTTGTGCTCACCACCGCGGTGCACACCACTGCAGTGCACCAGGCTCGGGAGGTGCAGGCCCGCTCCTTTTCCTGCTACCTGCACAGTGGTCATACATTGATGTGCCAGGTGCACCCAGCATTTATCATCTCTCATCCTTGGTGGTGCACATTTCTGACCATAGCGGCTGTACGTAGACAGCTTGAATACAATTCAGTTCTATCTACGTGGTCCTATGTTGAGTACACGAATTCACCGGGAATTCATACAATAAAAGTCCAAGTACATTCTGAGATGCGTCGAGGACAAAACGCGGATGTACGAGCATAGCGGGGAAGTAGCGAGAATTCCCCATGAACGAAAGAACTCAACAATTTGAAGACAAAAGCTCAATCACTTGATACACATAGAAGTAGTGTGTCCCCGTCTGCAGCCTCCTCAGCTAGAGGTTGGGCGTTCTGCAGGGGCACATTCCCAGAAGCATTCAATTTGACAAGGCTTATGGACTGAACCATCAACATCAGGTATTGTCAAACGGCTAGACTCGGAGATAGCATACCTTTGACTCTTTGACTTGAAACTGCGATGCCAAGAGATCGACAGCCTTGCCCGTTGATATACCCTCCCTGAACCAGAAAGCCCGTTCCTGTCTGTCGTATAATACTCTGACCACCAACCTCAATCCCTGTGGCACAGAACCAGGAGTATCCTTTGGATCTGCAGGCTGTGCGCTATGCTTCATCTTCATGAGCTGAACCTTGCGATACTGAGCTAGCTTTACGGGGTCGCTAGGCGGCTTCTTCTTTGCGCCGAAAGTCGGCTTTGCTTTAGAGGCTCGAGTAGAAGAACCAGCAAGATTGGAACCAAAGTTCTTCTCTAGGAGGGCTCTCGCTGCAGATTGCGAGGTCGAGGGGGCCGTAGTATCCGGAGGGGGTGCGCATGCATGAGTATCTGGGTATCGGTGACTGGAATATGATAGCAGCTGGGTCAGTTAAGGTCAGGAACCAGCAAGTTGAACACGCACCCTAGACAGAATGCTTTGTTGCACTGATTGCAAGTCTCTCTTTCCGGCGTGGCTGTAAACGCGAACATCGTTGGCTTACTGCAGCCCTCTACGCTACATCGGCATAGCTTCGTCTTCTCATTTCCTTCCTGCGCTTCTGCCCCAGACGCGGCGGACGTCGAGACCGCACTGCAGCCATGAGAATCGGGAAAGATGTGTTCTCTGCAAAAGGTGTGGCCACATTTGCAGGTGATAGGCAGGAAGTCGTTGATGTTGCAGGAAGATAAGGAGCAGCGAGCGCCGACTTGAAGGAGGTCGGACATCAAGGAGTGAATGATGGGTGATCTCACGCCCGAGCGGAAGATCCTGCCCCGCAGCCGCCCTCTCCTCCACCCACTCTCACAATGAACATCGTAGTTCGTCCGCTCGTTGACAGCCCTTACCTATCCTCCCTGACCGTCTCCAGGAAATGCTATTCGGGCGTACGGTGACGCCCGCCGAACGTCTGCGCCAGCACCAGCGCGCCCTTACGAAAGCGCAGCGGGAGCTCGACCGAGAAACGTACCAAGCTCGAGCAGAGCGAGAAGAAGCTCATCATGGATATTAAGAAGAGTGCAAAATCCGGACAACTCGTTCGTTCTTCCCTCCCACTCATCCTTCGGCGTCCCAACTCAAACAGATCACCGGCCGTGTTCTTGCCTCCGCTTCTCCTTTCCGTTAGAATGCTTGCAAGGTCATGGCTAAAGACCTCGTTAGAACGCGAAGATACGTCCAGAAGTTTTACCAGATGCGCACCCAATTACAAGCCGTTGGATTGAGGATACAGACATTGAGGAGCAACCAACAAATGGCTGAAGCAATGCGGGGTGCTACAAGAGTGCGTTCTTCTCTCTTGATGTCCCCAAATATTCACGGACTATCTTCTCGACTTCGACCAGGCTATGGCCTCGATGAATCGTGGTTTGAACTTGCCAGCAATCCAGAAGATCATGAACGACTTTGAGAAAGAAAGCTCGATGATGGACATGAAGGAGGAAATGATGTCAGATGCCGTAGACGATGTAATGGAGGATGATCTCGAAGATGAAGAGGAGGAAGGTGACAAGATTCTTAAGGAGGTCCTCGACGAGATTGGCGTGAATCTATCCCAACAGGTGCGCACTCATTCCTATTCTTTCTGTCTCCTGACTCATGACACTTTCCCTGCAGCTCACGGATGCACCAACGGGGATTGCCGCGCAGTCTGCCCCACTTTCGGATCGTCGTCCCGTTGCATTGGGTGAAGGAGGGGGTTCTTCTCACAATGACACCTCAGGAGGCGGTTCTAGTGGCACTGGAGGGGGGATGTCCGACGAAGATGCCTTACAAGCGCGCCTGGATGCTCTCCGCAGATCATGACCCTTCCTCTCATAGCTCCTTATTCCTGAAGTTACACGCACAGTTATTTTCCCTTGCACATACCCCATTCATGTAATAGACACGTTGTGCGAAGCCACGGGAAGCCACGGTGTGGCTACATTTCCCTTTTTTGCACAGCTCCACTACTTTATTTGGGAACTCCAAGCCACCCGTGGCTTTCTGTGGCTTCACACAACGTGTCTAATATAACAGTTCACCTCATGGTCTTTGCCTGGTCACAATCTATACCGCACGACAAACCAAACCTCTTCATACTTTTAAGCCTACGATAGCTGTCGCTTCTTGGGCAGTCAGCTTCCAAGTTATCCCTGAACCATTGTAGAATTCCTCAACGTCTTCCTCCTGTTACGACGTTAGTATGATAGGCAACACCCAGAGGTCGAATAACGCACCCCGTCGAGATTCAACAACGTTGAGATTTGTTGCAGCCTCAGAAACTTCTCCCGAACATCCCCAAATGCCGTCTGCGAACTCAAATAGCTCGTCACAGCACGCAGGTCTCTATCAAAGCGAATGGCGCCAAGCTCCGTGTACCGCAGGGATACGACGAACTTCTCCCAAGGACGGATAATGATGTCCAGTGTCAACCCAAAGAACGTGCGGTAGTTGTTCTCCGAGAAAACATCTTTATAACCATCCATGAGTTGTTCCCAGCCTTTGATGAATCGTTTGCGAACGAGATCTTGGTACTCTGCAGTCGAGTAACCCTGGTCGTCCAAGAGATAGGATACATCCTTGTAGACGTCTGGGATGAACGTGCGCAGCCGTGGTCGCATAAGTTGGTTGAACAGCTGCTCAATGCCAGCCTGGAGAAATTCATCGGTTTATCTTCTACGGCGAACGAGAACATACATACTCGGAGGGTCGCTTTGAATTTGCTTGTCTGAGCTGACATACCCGCAATCATCATCTTGATACTAGCTTGATCCTTCTCAAGGAAGTGCTGCCCGATGGACACGCTTTCTGACAGATCCACACTCAACCTCTCTAGGTGCAAGGCGGACAAATCCAGGTCGTTTAGTAGAGTCTTCTGTTGCGTCAGCACTGATAATTGCGGTCTGGCAGCAGAGTCAACTCACGATAAACGCCATTCGATTCTCCCTTTCGCCCTTGTCCAACCGAGCCCCTGCGGGCCCTACAGGACCCTTGTACACATCGTCCAGCTTCTTTCTGTACACCGAAATATAGTCCCTCTCCACGATATCCCTCAGCTGCTCTACCATCTTTGCCGTGCACGTCACCGAGCCCGTTGTTAATAGCCTCCCCACGACTGACTTGAGGATGTAGAATACATCGTCTGGGGCTGTGGTAGTCATAGGGCTGGCGGTGGGGTCAGGGACTGCGATGCGATGCGCTTTATCGATGACGGTTCGGGTATACCACACTTGGAAGGGTACGAAGTACATAGTTACCAGTTCTTCGAAGAGTTGAAACGAGACTGTAGTGTCAATCAGGGAAGTATCTTGCGGCGGTGGGCTCTCTGGAAGGTCCGTCCCCTCTTCGGAGTGATCAGACGTGTCCTCCTGAGCACCATGAGATTCCAACGGCCCCATAAAGGAAATTTGCCTCACCGTTAAGGCCTCCGTGATGTACTTTCTGAACAGATTCCACCTTCCAATCATGCCTGCGACCTCAGAGAGGACTTTGTCGATTTCTCTGGGGTCTATGATGTTGTCGTCTGCTTGTTGCCCTTGTCCCCTTTTCTGGTTCATGGACAGGAGGGTGACTGGTGGATTGGCCAGCACCTCGCCAATCTGTCGAAGGGCAAATGATACTTCAACGCTGTTACACAAGCAGCCTTGAACTGAGTAAGCACACCTTCCTCTTTATCGCCCTATCCTCCTCCCAGTTTGCTCGAAGGGATTTGGTCACGCGATCTGCCTCTTCGAGTAGCCTTTGCGCAACCAAGCGCATCTTCCCGCGACCGTAATACTTCTCTACCACAGGCTGGTGTTGATCCACGATCATGGCGATGCTTTCAAAGAGTGCTGTCAGGGCCGTGATATAGTATAACGGTGACGATGCTAGAGGGTTTCAGTGACGGTTTAATCTCAGAGAAGACAGACAACTAACTCTTGGCAGATGCAGGGGCCCGAATTCTAACGAGGTCCACAACGAACGCCGCGTACGCCTCAAGGCCTTCGGCCTCCCATCCAATCGCTGGGAAGAGCTTGAAAAAGCGTGTCGTTGCTGTCGAATCTCGCGACCGGGAAGCCTCGTCGAATCTTTTCCGAAAGATATCGAG
>JANDKE010000605.1:0-22541 GCA_027627275.1 Coprinellus aureogranulatus | reverse complement strand
GGTTTTGAGACGCAGGTACGGCGAGCGCTTCGCCGTTGCGGTCGCGCCGTCCCGCTCCTTGCATACGGAGCTTGAGAGATGTGATGAGCGCCCGAACGATCTATGCCCGCCCGTGTGATTTCGAGGGCTTAGATTCGACGAGGTATGTCCGAACCGCCGTTGGTTCCACGTTAGCGCTGAATCTTACACATTTTCAATAGGTAGCACTCTGAGATGGACCACGGAGTGTACTCAACGTGCACAGTAGAGCTTTTCAAAGCAATCGCGATCGTAATAAGCGTATACGAGGACCCACAGTGAGAAGCCCAGCCTTTCGAAGAAGGATTTGCGTCCGTCATGAGACCTCGGCGTTTCCGTCCTTAGCCCATAGATGATAGAAGGCTCAACCTCGCCTTCTCATGCGAAGAACACCTCCACGTCTTCTTATCGTCTTAGAAAGGAATATAACAACGCTCGGGATGTTCTCAGATGTGCGAATCTTTCCCTTTCCATCCTCCTGTCCACCCCCGTCTCACAAATGCTCAAAATACCACCCTCCCTAATCCTTTTCGCACTCCTCCAATTCCCTTCCGCCTACTCCCAATTCTTTCCAGCAGAATCTACAGTCGAAGCAGCGTTCGACGTCGCCGCCTCACCCCAAGTAACCAACATCCTCCCCAACAAATTCTGCATCCTCCGTCCACTAGGACCGGGTCAAGACGACACAGACCAAGTCGAGAGCGCGATAAAGAGGTGTGGGCATAACGGGAGGACGATATTCAAGGATGGGACGTATAATATTACGAGGAAGATGACTTGGGATTTGAAGGGTGCGAGGGTGGATATTAAGGGGTTGCTTAGCGTGCGTCTCCGAGTCCCATCCTATCGAGAATGAGGATTAAACACGTATGCGGAATGAGATAGTTTGAGCCGAAGATAGAGTATTGGCTCCAGCCGGATAATACGTATCGCGTTGTGTTCATCCAGAGTCAAGCTTCGTGGTTTGTCGTGACAGGCAGCGACTTCGTGATAGATGGGCATGGGAGCGGAGGCGTACACGGAAACGGTCAGGTGCGCATTGCTCTCACTCTCATTCTTGCTTCGCTTCAATACAACGTCCCTTCTCATCTCAACCCCCTCCCTCGAACAGCCATGGTACAACCACTACACTCACACCCCCCGACTCGACGGCGACGGCCGCCCTATCGCTTTCACGCTCTACAAGGCCAAACGCGCGATGATCAAAGATTTCAACATTCACTTCCCTCCGTTCTGGGCGAACGCGGTTGCGGAGAGCAGCGATGTGGTGTATGACGGAATGTACGTCAATGCGACGAATACGAACCCGGAGTTCTTCAATCAGACGTGAGTTCCTTCTTTCCCCTTCTCTTCCTTTCTCGCAATGTTCTTGCGAATTCGATTTTGTGCGAGATGAGGATTGCGCTCCGTGATACCCTCAAACATAAATGCTATCGCCTCGCAAAGCGTTATCTCCCAATCCCTTGGAGATATTACACAGCACAATGGGCTCATTGTCACTGGCTCGCACTTGCGTAAACACCGTTTGGGATGGAGCCTTCCGTAAACGTTCTACTGACCATTTCTGCTCTATTTCCTACACGTGCAGGATCGTATGGAATACAGACGGTGAGTTATCCCCGGTGTGCCTATTCCAGGAACCCTATCATCCCTCTTGCCCTTCTTGAGGCTTCCTCTCGTCCGTATGACTGATGCCTTCTCCTGATTTTGAGGCATTTCGAAGTCTCGGGCCTCGGCATCGTGTCTGACGAAGGAGGAATGGGAGGCTGATATATGGATATAGGCATCGATACGTACCGGAGCGATAGGATTACGCTGAAGAATTGGGATGTTACATGTGGAGACGACTGTATTGCGGTCAAAGGGGTACGTCTGCCGTCTTTCCGGTCTACCGTTCGTCATAGATAGGTACCAAGAATACTTACGGAATGCTCTAGAACTCGACGAACATTGTCGCGCATGACTTTACGTGCAGAGGAGGGACTGGGATTGCGTTTGGGTCATTAGGGCAGTATGCTAATCTCGTGCGTCTCTCATTCTGCCAGTGCTCGATCGCCTCCCCTGTGACTCATTTGAATTCCCCCCCATTCCCTCCCCCATGTAACTACATACCCAACTCCAGACCGACTATGTAACGAACATTCACATCGAGAACGTCAAGATCCTGCGACTCCCCTCCGAAGTCCAGCCGAACATGAACCACGGCATTTACTTCAAAGCGTGGGATGGACCTGTATCAGGGTCTCCGCCGACTGGAGGCGGTGGTGGGATCGGTACGTTCTTAGCGT
This sequence comes from Coprinellus aureogranulatus, assembly GCA_027627275.1. Taxonomy (NCBI): domain Eukaryota; kingdom Fungi; phylum Basidiomycota; class Agaricomycetes; order Agaricales; family Psathyrellaceae; genus Coprinellus; species Coprinellus aureogranulatus. Next base: position 20,235 of record JANDKE010000605.1, on the reverse strand, counting down.
TATTCAACGATAGCTATGAGTGGTGCGGGTACTTAGACAAGAGGATTTCCTAGGTTTTGTGAAGAACGCGTTATTCCGCAACTTTATCTTCGATCGCGTACAGACTGCGTTCCAAATTATTCAAAACTTCGGTGCTCCTCCGTACGGTCTTCACTCTGATTCAGCGCATATACCAAGCTGATTGAGGAAAATACGACAGAGGAGATATTCCTGTGACGAGTAAAGTAAAATTCGAGAAGATCCGTTTCGAAGACATCCGAGGGACGACAAACGAGAGCACAAGTACGTTCCTACTCCATCCGCTGGCAAAGCCAGAGATTTCGGATGCTGACCACGAACCAGTTGTTCGCTTCGAGTGCAGCCAAGTAGCACAATGCTCCGACATCTCATTCCACAACGTCAGTGTTACAGGCGCGGGTACGGGAGTGAAGGATGAATATATTTGTGAGAATGCTGTGGACGTTACCGGATTGCCAGGTGCGTGGTGCTAGTATCGTCGCATGAGAAGCGATCCTGATTCGTGTTGGGTGGGTAAGTGCCTTGCGGGAATTGAAGGAGCTCTGTACTTCAGAAGGGTTAGGTCCTCCATAGTCACATGCGACACAATGGCGGGGGTGGACATCCCCAGAAGCAGCGAGTTCACGAGCAAAATGAGCGGCGTACGGGATCGGATTGCTACGGAGGGGATACGGTACAAAGAGATGGCATAGCAACGTGCATTCATGGACGAGTCGTCCAACGGCGACATCCATAGTCATAGTCATAGTCATAGTATTACCCGGACATGGTCCAATTCCTGAACGCCGGGGCCTGGGAACCTACTAGCTACAGTGCAAGCTAACTATAGCGTTCCTCCCAGCTCTCCTCCTACAACATGTGGCTGAGCAGACGCGCGTATTTCAGGCCGTTCTCCACATATTCTCAGAGGAAAGTAAGTGCATCTTACTTCCGTCGCTGACCCACCTCAATCTCCGCCACATGGTGCTCAAGTGCATACGCCAGAGCTACCCTGTGAACAACACTCACCTAGTGTACAATCTCGAGCCGAATCGTAACCCCGAATGGGTGGGGCTATGTCCAAACACCGTCCGTGGGGAAACGAAAAGTCGCTCGCAGAAGTTGCAGATACTGGTGACTGAAGTTCAACGAGACAGAACCTGCGAAGCGTCTCCGCTTTATCATTCTCTACCACTTGACCGTCCTCCGTGCACTGGAACTACTCCACCTAGCAGCAGCTCGATGCTCGAGATTTAAGACATTAGTGGGAGAATGATTGATGGGACGAGCGGATGCGCAAGGTCTGTCACCTGGGTTGGGCCCATAACGGTTTCCTGAGCAAATGGAGGTTAGAGGAGTTGTTAAAACCTTTCAGCGTAGCAAGTCCCTTGGCTTTCCTGCGAGCATCGATCGATGTACAGCTACGTACGTCTGAGCATCGATCGATGTACAGCTACGTACGTCTGAGCATCGATCGATGTACAGCTACGTACGTCTGAGCATCGATCGATGTACAGCTACTACGTCTGAGCACGATCGATGTACAGCTACGGTACGTCTGAGCAATCCGATCGATGTACAGCTCTACGTCCTTGAGCTGATCGATGTTACAGCTAACGGTACGTCGAGCATCCGGATCGACGGCTATCTGATCGACGCGTCTGTTTGAGGCTTTGAGCTTCGTTTGCTGCTATTTGTCCGCCTTTCCGCATGTAGAGTTGCCCCTGGCACCTGCCGGCATTTGCCATTGAACCTCCATCAACTCCAGTATTGACATCCTCCCCCAGCACTTACTGGAGGCGATCTTCATGGAATGCGTGCCATATCCTACTCACGACAACCCTGGCCCAATCGTATCTCGCGATCATCCACTGGCTGTTGCCCTCAGCCACGTGTGCCATGAATGGCGAATGCTCTCTCTCAACAACCCCGTACTCTGGCGCGGTATACATTAATGCATATCAGGCTGCCAGCCTCTGAAGAAATTCTCGGGGTCACGGAATGGCGCAGCGCTGTCGAAGGTATAGCGAACGTCATCGAAACATGGATCGAGCGATCAGCCCCATGTTTGAATATGGTCGTGTTCTACCTGCAGGTATCGGGCTTCAAACTTGGCGACCACGGCGCGTTCGCGTTTTGCCCAGGGCCCCACGACTATGTGTGTATTCCCCAATCCATGTTCAAAGGCTCCAAGAGGTGGAGGGAAGTCACCGTCGACATCGAATGTGGCGGGTTTTGGGGTCCTTTGTCTGCTTCCTGGGACGTTTGCAACGAGCACCCTTCTGCTAACGACAGCTTTTCAAGTCTGGAAGTTTTATCATTCCAAGTCACGGCGAAAAGCACAATCCCGGCGGGTCTCCCCGGTCTATCTTCCTCCCTTATGCAAACAGGGCTGTTCTCTGCGCCATCATTGCGTCGTATCACAACCAAGGGGCATTGCAGGATCGGCGGTTCAGCTTCTCTCAAAGGATGCAGCCGTGGATGCAGCCTTTTGACGGAAGTCAGCATCGACCTGTTCGACCCGTCCGACGCGTTACATCTCCTTGAAGCACTTCCCCACCTCATCAAAGCATCTTTCGGCCTCCAGCCACCGAGGATGGTGGGCCAGACCATTTTCACCACGGCTCAAGTAACCGCCCCCAAGTTGATGCCCCTCTCTCTTCATGGGTCACCCATTGGCCCTGAATTGGCCAAAGCCCTTAAATCGCCTTCACTCTCGGGATTGTCCCTCCTGTTCTATCCTTATACCGTGCGCCGTGGCTTCTGGAGGATCGTTATTAGGCCGCCCGAAGGGTTTGCAGATGGAACCTTTGAGTTCCTCCGCATTTTCGGAAAGCAGCTGAAGGGGCTTACCATCAATTCAGGACCGTTCGTCGGCCATCCCCTCGGCTTCTGCTTGCACTATCTCGACAACGAGAGGCTGGAGACCCTGGGTCTTATTCATACCCGCGTCCCCGAACTTCGAGGTCATGCACTGTTCGGTGCCGACTCTGACGACCCCGACGCGGTTTTTGACCGACTGAATCGTGCCGCCCTCAAGTACATCGCTAATCCGTCCGTATTCCCCAATCTGAAGGGCTTCGAGATGAATGATGTACAACATCTGCAGTGACAGGGCTTGCAGCCAGGCTAGACTTACTAGGAATTGATCGCAGATCAGCGCAGGGGTCGTGTGGAGGAAATGGGTGGGAGACGTGAGACGGTGTTGGGACTAGGGGACGATGTTTCGATTTCGGAAGGTGTCAGGACTTCAGGCTCGATGCATGGCCCCGAAAGAAACCGCCTCCAAGACGTACACTTGAGCTTCTCGATGCCCACTTCATTTGACTTCGTCAAGGAGCTTACGGAAAGGAGGGTGGATCTAGGGTTCAACCTGCCCCTTGATTACCCTTCCTGGTAGCTTCTCTCAACTCGCCTCAGCTGCCCCGCGACGACTCCCTTTCATCAAGGACTTGTTACAGGTCTGGCCGGCTCAGAGAAGCCTTGAGCCACTGGCCAGTGGCAGGACAAGCGTCCCTTGTCTTCGCACACGAAGGGCCATGCACGCTGCATCCGCGTTGTACGCCATTGGCACTCGACTCAATCATCGTGACTATGAATGGAATCCTTCGCTATCTACTCTCTCGAATTTTGATACCTGCTTCAGACACAATGTGGTCTGTCACTAGGGACAATCAATTGTCAAATACAAAATGAATTGTGACGCTCATGGCTATCTATGACCCGAACGAATACTAAGCGTAACTATTGATCATCCTCTTGTGCATAACCGACCTTTGTCGCGCATCAGTGGATAGAATAAGGTGACTTCTGACTTCTCGTCCATTCTGTCGTCGAACGAAGGTTGGTGAGAGTGGGACTAACGTCGCCTGCCCAGCTCTCCAGAGATACCTGAGAGGAAACTGAAGTTTATGAGGAGACTGAAGCGAAGCCGACCTCATACCTGTTCATAATTTTGTCTACTTGAGTGTGAATGGTCTCCGGCGCGAAGACAATTTAACATGCGTTCCGAGTCGAGGCTTCAAGTTTAGTTTGCCGTTGTTTGTCCATCTTTCCGTATTGAGAGGGTTTGCCCACAGTCCGCATTTGTCAATGCGTCCTTCTCTTCCAAACCCCCACCATGACCTCAATCAACTTCAGTATTGACATCCTCCCTCAGGAATTACTTGAAAAAAAATTTCTAGAATGCGTACCACGTCCTACTCGCGACATCCCTGGTCCAGTCGTATCGCGCAATCATCCAGTGGTCGTCCTCAGCCGCGTGTGCCACGAGTGGCGTGTGTTCTCCCTCAACAATCCGTTGCTCTGGCGCTATATGCATATCCGCCTTCCAAGCACCAAAGAATTCCCTAAACTCAGAGAGTGGTGCAATGCAGTCGGAGATGTGGCACGCCTAATCGCAACATGGATCGAGCGATCAGCTCCGTGCCTGATCACGGTTATGCTCGACCTCCAAATTCCTAGCTTCAATCTTGGCGACCGTTTCGGGAAGGTAGTCCCGAGTCCTCATGATTGTGTGCGTATACCCCTATCCACTTTCAGGGGCTGCAAGAGGTGGGAGGAGGTCAGCATCAGTATTACCTGTGACGGGGCCTTGAGCCCTTTGATGACGTTCTTGCGCATCTGCAAGGAGTACCCTTCCGCCGACAGCTTCCCAAATCTAAAAGTGTTATCGATTCAAATCACCGCGAACAACGATACTCCGGACATCCTTCACATTCATTCAGCCTCCCTCTTGCAAACCGGCCTTTTCTCTGCACCATTGCTGCGTCGAATCGCATGTTCACTTGAGCTTCTCGATGCCCAGCCCAATCGACCTTGTCAGAGAGCTGAGTGAAAGGAGGACGGATCTTAGGTTCAACTTGCGCCTTGAGTATCCTCATTCGACCTGTTAGACAGGGGAGGAACCAAGCAAGTCGGTACACCTACTGTGCCTCGGATCGACGCGTGCGAAGGTGAAGGCGGGGAGCCACTTCAAAGAGGCATTCATATGGTGGGCTACTAATTGGCACAAAATTGGCATGGTCGACTCAAATTTACCCCAATCTATTGCCTGTGAACACCAAGTATATGGTTCTATGTTATGGGCATGTATGTAGGAAACACGTACTTTACTACTTTGATCGGACTAGGCACTATGCAATTCTCTCTTCGGAAAAAGGTCAACTAGTTAGCTCAAGTCACCTATGAATTTCTGGAAGAGATTTTCCTGGATACAAAACCATTCCAAGACGCCAGTACTCGTAATGCAAATTGGACCACCTTAGGCCCACTGGCCCGGGATCGTGCTTGTTGGAACCTGTTTGATCTTCGGGCCAATGCAAATTTGATCTTTTGACTGGCTCGGCGCCTCTTGGCGCGTTGCTCCTTGACCTTCACCACCATGGACTACTCCTCTCCTTTCTCGCAATATCTTAACACGAACTACGCTCCATCCGACGACGAGGCCAATATCCTCAGAAATCTTATAGGCGACCATCGAGCTCAGACGGCGGCACTAGCGCAGAAGATTGACGACGCGAAGCGGGCGCTGGCGGCTCTCCAAGCTCAACAGGAAAGACACCACACATTCGTTCGAGAACACACGGCGTTGCTATCACCCATCCGACGTGTTCCAAATGAGATCCTTTCTCTTATCTTCCTTGCTTGCATAGAAGATACTTGGAGCGACCAGCGGGCCCCATCGTGTATCTCGCCGCTCAACCCGTCGAACGTCATCAGCCACGTATCTCGCCAGTGGCGTACCCTAGCCCTTTCTACCCCACGACTCTGGTCTTCTTTCAACTTCAACATCCCTGACCTCACCTTCGTGGGGCCTCTAGAATCGGAGGGCGAATCGCCCTCCGATCCGGACGATTCTGAGTCTGATGGGCTCGCTTACGAGCGGAAGGCATGCACAAGATGGTGCAAACAGCTCAAGGGACTTTGCTTCTGCTTCAGAGCTTGGTTTCAGCGGTCACTACCGTGTGGTATTAAGCTGGTATTGAGCAGCGGCGATGTTGAACAACCGACGGAAAGTGATTACCGTGCCAATGCTGCGCAGATATACGAGTCGGTGGTAGATATTCTCCGCGAGACTTCGTACAGGTGGCAGGAAGTGAAACTCGACCTCTACCTTGGCCCCGTGACGAGGGCGATGGTGCAGCTGTTCGGCGGTTCCAATTTCGATCTCCCACAGTTGGAGAAGGTCACGATAAATGTGGACGACTCCGATCCCCATCTACCGGGCCAAGACACCGAGGTCTGCATACAAGCACTCACCGCTAGTCGTCTGTTCTCCTCCCCGAAACTCCGTTATGTGAGGCTAGACGGGCTCTGGGGAGACATCGCCCGCGCCATCAACGGATCTACCGCGCCAATCTACACCTCTGTCACCCACCTCATTCTCAAAGCTGAAATATTCGACGAGGAAGCGTGGATCGACTGCGAGGAAGCGCTAGAGTTGCTGAAATTGCTTCCACAGCTTGTCGCCCTCGAGATCGATATGTTGCAGGGACCGGACATCGAAGTGACATCCGATCCGATCATACTTCCCAACCTCACATCCATGACTATACGCCCAACACCAGTCACACTAGGCTTTGGAACCTCACTCTCTCTTCCGCGCATTGACTCACTCCGTCATTGCTCCAAGGTCTACAAACCGTTTACTGGAGATGATGATTCCCCTGGTCAACTCGAGCTTCTCCTCCAGTGCGCTCAGCGGCTTGAACATCTCACCCTCTGCCATGGGTCCATCGCTCAGCCGTCGCTTCCGCATTTCATGGGGGAACTCGTTAACCTCGTGACTCTCGAGCTGCTTGCAGCGACTTTCAAGGGGAAACATTGCGCAGATTCTGATGCCTTCGTACTATCGCAGCTTTCCCTGCCTGGTATTTGCCCTCGATTGGAAGAACTTGTATTTCAAGAAATCAGTAATTTGCAGGAGGATGGTTTAATGGAGTGGGCCGTCGTGGAGCTTTTCGCGAAAAGGCGGCCCGCGAGAAGGGGCCGTTTGGGAGGCACCAGCAACGAGGCGATGCAATTATGGTGCAACCTGCGAAAGGTGGAGTTGTCCTTTAGGTACGCGCAGAATGTGGTCATCCTCGTAGCTCTCAGGAGTCGTGGGGTTGACATGGATGGTGTTGGGCTGACAGTGGGCTACCCTTAAGCCAAATAAAGGGGGAACGGCAGCAGTGGGCAAAGAGCACCAGCTGCGCAGGCTGGTCAAAATTTCTGACTGAATAGTAGCTGGAATTTCAGTAGGGGAATGAAAGGCATTTGAAGGCTCGTGACGTGGATATGGATGGCGTCGATATAACTACTCGATCTAGCGATGAGAACTATCGGTGGCTACGGTGGAGGATAGACACCTCGGATTCTGCAAGTAGCTCCGATTCCGGCAGTTGAATTCAATGCGGCGCATTTCTGGGTCAGTGACGTACAAATCAGCCTCGAAAGTGCTCTGTACCCTTATCTTTTCTTCACAATTTCGGGTCAGTATCTGCATAGGTTGCCCAACTAGTTGCTTTAAGATGCTCGAAGGTACCTATACTCTCCGAGGAGCGCCGATCGTGCTTGTTGAGGCCTGTTTGGCCTTCAGGTCAACGCAATCGGTCCGGCTTTGGAGGGTTGCTCCTTGACCTTCACCATCATGGACGACTCCTGTCCATTCTCGCAACATCTCAACACGAACTACGCTCCATCCGACGATGAGGCCAATATCCTCAGAAACCATATCAGCGACCATCGAGCTGAGATTGCGGCACTAGCACTGAAGATCCACGACGCAACGAGGGCGCTGGCGGCTCTCCAAGCTCAACAGAAAAGACACGAAAGATTCGTTCGAGAGCACACGGCGTTGTTGTCACCGATACGACGCGTTCCCAACGAAATCCTTTCCCTCATCTTCCTTGCCTGCGTGGATGACACCCCTGGCCCTGCCCCTTCCAGCACCTCGCCGCTCCACCCCTCGAACGCTCTGAGCCATGTGTGTGTCCAGTGGCGCGCATTAGCGCTTTCTGCCCCACAACTCTGGTCCTCTTTGAAGTTTAACATCCCTGACCTGACCTCCCCGCGACCTTCAGAATCCCCGTCTGGCTCCAAGTCTGACAGATTCTTGCAAGAGGAAAAGGCGTATACAAAATGGTGCAGACAACTCAAAGGATTTTATCCCTGCTTCACGGCTTGGCTTGAACGCTCATCGCCGTGTGGTATCAACTTGACGCTGAACAGTGGCGAGGTTGGCGAACTGGTGTATCTGGAAATCTGTGCCAATGTAGACCAAGTTTATGAATCCGTGGTCCAATTTCTCTGCCAGACCTCTTCCAGATGGCGCGAGCTGAAAATCGACCTTTACATCGGTCCTTTGACGAACACGATGATGCACCTATTCGACGATCCCAGCCTCGAATATCCACTCCTGGAGAAGATTGCGATAGACGTTAGAGACGGTGATGATCCAATGGGCGGATTCGCCGAGCATTGCATACAGATGCTGACCGCCAGTCGCCTGTTTTCTTCCCCAAGGCTTCGCGACGTGAGGTTGGATGGATTCTGGGGAAACATCGCAGATGCCATTGACGATTCTACTATGCCGATTTACACGTCCATTACCCGCCTTGTTCTCAAGGCTGAAATCATAGACCAAGGACGGCCTATCTACTGCGCACAGGTTTTGGAGTTGCTGGAATTACTTCCACAGCTCGTCGCCGTCGATATCGATATGGTAGTGGGCCCTAATGTCATTCAGATGACACCCACTCCAATCGTACTTCCCAACCTCACATCCATGTCGATCCGCCCTTGGACACTCGCCGTGGGGTTTGGACCATCACTCTCTCTCCCCCAGCTACGGTCATTTCGTCACAACTCCAGGATTGACAGGCAGGTTCTCGATCTGCAGGAATTTGGTGGCCACGCCGAGCTGCTCCTCCATGATTGCGCTCGGCAGCTCCAGAAGATCACCCTCTGCCACGGGTCCTTCCCCCAGTCGTCACTTTTGCTCTGTATGGGAGAGCTCGTCAACCTTGTGAAGCTCGAACTGCTTGCAGCAACGTCAAAGGGCCATCACTGCGAGAAGTCCGACGTCTTTGTACTATCGCAGCTTTCTACCCCTGGTATATGTCCCAAACTCGAGGAATTCGTATTCCAAGATATCAGCAATCTACACGAGGACGGCTCAACGGAGTGGGCCATCGTGGAGCTTTTTGCGAGGAGGAGACCGGCGAGAAGGGGTCGTGCGGGAAGCACCAGCAGCGAGGCGGAGCGATTGTGGTGCAGCATGCGCAAGGTGGAGATATCCTTCAGATATCCTCAAAAGGTGGTCATCCCCGTTGCGCTGAGGAGTCGTGAGGTCGATATGGATGGTATCGAGCTGACGGTGGGATACCCCGAGATGGATGAGGAACGGTAGGGCTGGTCTGATCGGCTTGTTCGGCCAGGGTCACTGCGCAGGCTGTTCAAAGCTGATATCTAGTAGGTGAATGAAAAGAAATGTGATCCCTCAATGCAGATCTGTCTTCTTAGCTCTCAGCACCCTCAGCTGACACACGTCACTCTCACTGCCAGGTTGCTTGGATCACGGTGACTGATTCATTAACTCTATCGTCGTTTATCAAAGTTAGGCTTTGTTAGGTTCCAAGGTCTTGGACAGGTGGTCGTCGCTTTATAAAGAAGCTTCACTCTTCTTCCTCTAGATCATCGATACCACCATGAACGATCCGTCCCCATTCTCGCCCTACCTCAACACAAACTATGCGCCGTCTGATAGCGAAGTTCCAGTCCTCAAGCGCCTCGTTCAAGATAGCGAGGCAGCATCGGCCGCGCTGACAGAGAGAATCGAAGAGATGAAGAGCGCACTGGCTGCCATGGAGAACGCCGAAGGTACGCCTCGCCCAATTCAGCTCCGAGTTACCGTGGGGCTCATGGTGTTTGTGGTGACCAGTTCATGACCGTGGGCCAGCGTTCGCTGGACTGGTTGAGATGAAGGATAGCTTGGCAGCNATGGAAGCGACTCAACGTGCTCACCTNACGTTTGTTGAAGAACGCCGGATGTTCGCTCTCCCCAATTCGGCGTGTCCCCGACGATGTCCTCCGCCAAATCTTCCTATGTTGCGCCGCACGGGCACCGACTTCGTTAGCTGACGCCCTGGTGACATNTATTGGCGCACCCGGTGGGGACTTCCGAGAGCTTCTNATGAACTTGTTGAGCGGCTTCAGGGGTTCTTCTTTAGGCTCCCGCGCCCACGTCNCCATCGTCCTGAGCCAGGTCTCTGCGGGATGGCGCAGGCTCGCGCTCCANACACCCCAGCTATGGGCAAAGATTGTCGTCAAATTNCCAGGCCTNCACCGCGGCTTCAANAATTACAAAAGCTGGTGTCGTGCCGTCGAAGTGCAGTGCGACAAGCTGAAGGCTTGGANTGACAGGTCTTCACCGTGTCNCATCACGCTGAGGTTGGAAAGCGGGGCGATCAATCCAGATTTCGTGTCTCGGTTTGGGAAGAAGGCGACCATCAAGTACAAGGCTATGGTCAACATTCTCTCTGCGTCGACTTCGCGTTGGAAGGACATAGACTGCATCCTCTCCCTCGATTCTATGACATCAAGTATCGTACATCTCTTCGACAGGCCTCATTCGGAGTATCCGGTTCTTTACAAGATGCGTATGCANGTCGCTAGGAGCGTCGACGGGCCTACCCCGGCGTTCTTCTCTTCCCTCGCTCGGCTTACTTCAGGCGGCATCTTNGCTGCACCCTCCCTTCGCGATCTCACTCTGCTCAACACTTGGGGCGATATTGCCACAGCNAAANCTCAAANTGTCCTTCCAATCTACAAATCCGTTTGCGTCTTGGANTTCGACACAGACGTCNTCGATGATGAGCACACCTTCCGTATGGAAGACCAGTTCAACAGCATCCAGGCGCTCGACCTCCTGGGCTGTCTCCCCAACCTGGANAAGCTCAAAATCGCNGTAGTCCGCCAGCCTCCCTTCTCGCCAATCGCGCCTCCAATCTCTCTCCCCCACTTGANTTCGTTGACCCTGTCTCGCTTTCCCNCCAAAGGGCTGGGACCGTCCCTNGATNTTCCAAACCTTACCTCGCTACACTTCGACTACAGGAGCCTNGANAGGTTGCACGACATCCCCGATGAAGGGTCGAATGGGTGGCTCGAACTGTTACTTCAGTTCGGACAGCAACTNAAGGAAGTAACCTTNAGNCCCGANTATATNCCAAGGGCNGCGNTGNCACGGTGCTTGAAGCAGCTGTCTGGNATNGTTTCTCTNAGCCTGTTGGGAATGCCNTCGAAGTATACCGACGACAACGACACCATATTCGTNTTAGGTGTCCTTTCNCTCCCCGATGTTTGCCCTCAGCTCGAAGTNCTCGAGCTGGAAGGGNTGAAGAACACGCACTCGGACGGTCGGACTGAACATGCTGTTGTCGAGCTTCTGCAGAGGAAGAGGGGCACATCCTTCCCCAGTGGATCATCCGTGAACGGCGAAACTGAGGGCGCGTGGGGTGCTCTCAAAAGGGTGAACGTTAGCTTCACGCGCGACGCGAAGGTGGATTTTAAGGGCGAAATGGNAAAGGCCGGAGTNAANATGNGAGGAGTTGAATTAACGCTGGACTACGACGCAGGTGATGATGAAGAAGAATCTGACTTTGCAGAAGACTGAACGTTTCCGCTCGTANGATGTACATACTGCTTNTTATCGCGGACTAGCCCACTTTTCAAGACGTCCCCAGTTAGTCCTNGTGCCTTTCGTANGCCCAAAATAAAAGAAGCTGCTTCTTCGGGGGCCCGAATTCCATATGAATGCCCNGCTGCGTTNCTTGGTATGANACTAACANATTTACGCTTTCCGANNTTCGGACAANNCCTCCTNATAGCAGGGTNNGNNCTGTGGTANCGCGCCNGCNTCNCGCCNCGCTGANGTCGGCGATCCGCGTGAGAAATTTGGCGCGGCGGGCGTTGGGTTGGATCAGCGGCGGGCAAGTTTTGGGTCTGTCTCAACGATCATGTCAACCTGAGTCTGTCTTGGACCATAGCGCCTGGTACCACCTTCGAGCACCGTCTGGGCGTTGGGTTATGGGGGAGAGGTTGATTCTATCGGAGGTTGTGAAAGGCTTGACTGAGTCGAACGCGAGAACACGCTTATGTGACTGACAGGCTTGAATATGTGGTGCGTACCGTGCTTCTGGCTCCCACTTCCAACGCTGACCACCTCCTCAGGATTACGATATCTTCATCCTCAATGGTCTGAACGCTACACCGGCTCGAGACGCTCTCGGCTCGCCTCGTGCCATTCAAGATCTCTAGTTTACGGTTCTTCCCGCGACGATCACATCTTGAAAAGAGAGAGCGTCAGTTTGCGAGCTCCAGAGCGCGCTCTCCGAGGTCGTGCTCTACTTGACGTTGAAGATTCTTGTTGATCATGATGGGCTGTTTCCAATGACGAGGACAGCGCAGCGTTGGAGTCCGGAGGAAACCAGGCGGTGTGCAGGGTACCTTTCGCAGAGGTGTGGCTCGAATTCACTTCTGACTGAGGTAGAGACTGATTCTAAGCTCTAGCAAATAGCCCGAACCTCTTTCTCTGCTCATTAGTATCGAAAGTGACTTCATGTAACGGCATGCTGCTTCTCAGTGATGTTCAGATTTCAAACCCGAAGTTTCACCCCTGATTAGAGGGCATGCTCATGGTCACCTGGAGAAAGAACCTGATGTTGTCCTTGGCCGCCGTGTGGTAGAGCGCGCTCGCATCCACTTGCATCGGCGAGAAGAAGGCACATAAACGGCGGCCTAGTTCGACCTTTCCTCTCCTTTGTGCCCCACCTACACTCACTGCAATGGCCCGGAACAATCTCCGGTGTTTTATCCTGCTTCTAGTCGTATACTTTCTTACCCCTGCGCTCGCCATCATCACTAGTGACTGGGCGTCGCTTGCTCGATCGCGTACTGAATACGACTTCGTTATTGTTGGAGGTACGCTTCTTTCCCATTCTTTATGTAACCCCGAACCCGCAACTGAACCAACCCATTCGATCTAGGTGGTAACGCTGGTTCTGTCCTTGCGAGCCGGCTCTCCGAGAACCCTGACTTCAATGTACTTCTCATTGAGGCAGGTCCGAGCCATGAAGGAGTTCAGAATATGTACATCCCAGGCTACACGTCCAGGATGGCGGCGTCTCCCTATGACTGGAACTTTACTTGCGTACCGCAAGTTGGATTGAACGGAAGGACAAAGACGGTGTCGAGAGGACACATACTAGGAGGGAGCACTGCAATCAGTAAGGTTTCCCTGCTTTCGCCTGTCAGAGTGATTCTGAAATGAGAGGGATTTCTAGATGGCATGGTGTACACCAGAGGAGCAGCCCGAGACTATGATCGATGGGCGGAGATTACTGGTGACGCTGGCTGGTCCTGGAGTAGTCTGTTGCCGTACTTTCTCAAGGTACGTGCCACTAGTACCGCGCCCTGTCGTCTGCCTTGTGTGTGTTGACGTTGGGATTTGCACTGTAGCTAGAGAAATGGAGCCCACCTGCGGATAATCACGATACGACTGGCCAATACGACCCTGCCTACCACTCTACGCAAGGACCAGTTGGCATTAGCTTGTACGGCTTCCCAGAGGCCGCCGATCCTAAGATTTTACAAGCCAGTGACGAGCTTGGAGGCCATTTTACTTTCGAGCTGGATGGAAACGACGGTGTGCCAATGGGCCTGGGTGAGTTGCAGCACTGTTTCCCCTCGTGCTCGCTCGTCTGTGCTGAATTTCGTATAATTAGGGTGGAGGCAGTCGACGATTGCGGGTGGTGAAAGACAGACTTCCGCCACGGCTTACCTAGGCCCTGAGCATGCATCTCAACCTAACTTGCATGTCCTCGTGGACCATCTCGTTACGCAGGTCTCCCCTGTGAACGGAGAGGAGACCCAGAAACGTGAGGACCCCGGCCCGTCGTTCAGAAAGGTTTCGTTTAGGCCACGATGGAGCGCGAGCAATTCATCCTCGAGGGTTGTTTCACAAACCGATGGTTCCTTTGAAGTTGTCGCGAAGAAGGAAGTGATCATTTCCGCCGGAACTTACGGCACACCTCAATTGCTTCTGCTTTCCGGAATCGGCGATCGCACCGAGCTCGAACAACATGGAATCAAGGCTATTGTCGACTTGCCTAGCGTTGGGAAGAACCTCTCTGACCATGCGTCGTTCCGTATGACTTGGCGGGTGAACAGCCCAGATGTCATTGACACGTACGTCCGCCCTCAAGATGAAAGCCGAGATATCAATCCCTGACAAGCGCCCTCCCTCTCAGGTCTAGTGAAGAATACCAGAAGCAATTTATCGACGAATGGCTGGCTACCCGTACGGGACCTCTGGCTCACTCTAACGGCAATATTCTAGCCTGGTTTCGCCTTCCTCCTGATTCGCCCGTCTTCAGCGAGTCTCCCGATCCCGCGTCTGGCCCTGAGGCCCCGCACTTTCAGTTTGCTGTGAACAATCCTGGGTATTACCCCAATCCCGGTCCCCAGCTTACCGTGTTCTGCGCCCTAGCCACACCCCAAAGCCGTACGGGGGACACTTCTCTCAGTTTTGATGAGTTCTATTACTGACTTACAGTTATTCAGGTGGGTCTGTGACAATCAGTTCTGCGAACATCCTGGACCAGCCACTTATAGACTTCCAACTCCTCACCGACCCGTTCGACATCGTTGCTCTCCGTTACTGTGTCCGTCAAGCCCGCACTTTCGTCAATACTCGGGCTTTCGCCGACTACAACATCTCGATTTCCGGGAGGTTTGAAGGCGTAGATCTGGATAATGACGAGGAAGTCGATGCTGCCCTGAGAGATATCGCAAACGACACGTCTCACCCTGTTGCCACCGCTGCGATGAGTCCTGTTGGAGCCCAGTATGGTGTCGTGGACCCAGACTTGAAAGTGAAGAAGGTCAGGCATTTGAGGGTTGTAGATGCGTCTATCATGGTGAGCTCGTCTCGTTCGCTTGAGATGTGACCGCCGTTCTGATCGCTGTTCTGACTGCTTGTAGCCATATATCACAGCCGGGAATACTCAAGCTCCCGTGTATGCCATCGCAGAGCGAGCCGCAGATCTAATCAAAGCAAGCTGGTAGGATTTGAGCCGGAAGTCAAGCGTGCATCTGAGTTGCGTCCCTCCCTGTGTCACGAATCAAACTTGGCCTGTGCTATGTATCTACTACTAGTAATCCACTGTAAAGCTCAGTAACTCTATCCCGACATCTGAATGTGGGAGCCGTCCTCCTTCTGAGTTGGGATCCGGGCAGCTCCATTGCAAAAGGCCTAATTCGACGGCGACACAAAGCCGCACCAAACACGGACAGCTGGTTCGGCGCTAACTCGCCCCTTGAATTCAAACCACCATCACTCAGCCGTACTGCTGCACAATATGACTGCGTCGTTGTGTTCTCGGAAGTGGGAGCACGACCTCCCGGGTGAACTGTGGTCGTTGGAGATTGTGCACAATCTCGATCCTTTGGATGTGTGGCACCTCTGTCGGGTTAGTATCTGTTCAACGTTCATTTGGCGGCCCTCAGTAATCAAACAACACAGACGTGCAAGCACCTACGCGCTCTTCTGTCGGAGAAAGCCGTCTGGATCGACATCCTTCAGTCCCAGTGCCAGAGATTGGGCCTCCTCGCGCAATCGTACCCTCTGGAAGATATGGATGCTCTAGAGATTCAACGCGCATGCCTGGCTCCTTATAGATGGGACAACCTCATTCGACGCCACGCTGTCCCTCTTGGGGGTTTGGATGACGTTCCTCCCTTGCCTGTCTCGGCATCATCGATGGCGCTACGCTGCTTTATCTATATAGGACACCTTGTCCCTGGGGGTCGATTTTTGGTGTCTCTTACCGACATCATTGGCAATAGTGTCACATTGTCGCTATGGGATTTTGGTCTCCCCGGGAGGCACGTGCGGACTTCAGAACCAATCCTTCTGTGCCGCACCCGGGCCGTTATGCTGGAGGTGGCCAATCCACTATATCAGTACCGCTGGGACATGATAGTCACTTTCAATGATGATGGTGTCTTGAGAGTTGCTCTCTCTCAAGCAGGCGAAGAGACGATGTGAGCGACCTACCCCCTCCCACAAACGCGCTTTCGAATTCAATGACATTCTCCAGGATCCGAATCATGTCGATTGATCCCAACGACGCCTCAAGAGGCTTCGAAGAGCTTGCTTCTGCTGTATTTGCAGATGATGTCGCATGGAAAATGTCCTTTAGGCGGGACTTCCTTCTACTTCGCAACGTTGGCGCGTTTTTCCTTCTCTGGGATCATGTCAATTCCCGTTTCACCAAGTGGACAATTCGACCGGTCGTGGACGATGTCGATGTGAGTAAACCCCTGGTTAGAGGTTGGCATACACTCACTTTTCCGCTATCTAGGAAGTTGTCTTGACCGAGGGCCATGTCCTCCACTTTGGGGCTGAATGTATCTCTATCTGGCGGCTTTCCAGCGTTACTGCATTGCAAACTAAGGTCATACCTCCCGAACGCTTCGACTCACGATTTCTGTACCTCCATCAGGGTCTCTCGCCAGATTGGACAGTTCGCTACCCCTGCCAACCGTCGGACAGTGGGGATTTCATGAAATTCGTGGGCCCAGTCTATTCGTCATTCCGGAGGTTATCTTCAGTGACGTTCGATCTCTTTTCGCTGCCGCAGCAATCCGAAGATTCTAAACCAGTCACATTCGACCGCTTTACAATTGAGATCGAGGCCAACTATTCAGCACGATATTCTCCGTTCAGCATAGAGAAGATATCGACAGGCTACTTTCCTCCTCACTTCTTGCTCAGCACGAATGGCGCAAGGCTTGCAGAAAAGGGGATAGAAATGAACAGCGTCGATGTACCTTGTATCATTGGTAAAACGAGAATCACTGCGCCGCAGGGGCGGGGAAAATCCTTCATCTACCGGCCCAATACACCTGCCAACGAGGAGGGAAGTGATGACGAAGGAGGATCCGCAGAACGTCCGGATCTCTTGCAGGGAGTGCTGGCAACGCCTCTGGAGCCAGACTGGCCCATTGCGTCGTGCTCGGCATCGGGGCGTTTCCTGTACCGCAAACGGAGCGAGGATCAGAGATCGGACATTGTATTTGTCGCAGATTATATATGATTCAAGGGTAGATATCCTTATAAATAGTCTTCGTAATCTGACCCAGGATTGATACCTAACTCGATGGGATCCACTCCCCAAATCTGCCATTTGTTGAGGCCCTCGAGCTTGACATCCAGCCATGCTTTGAGAGTGAGCTTGATCTGACCGCGGTCTGCAAGTCTTTGCAGACCTTTGAAGCGCTTGTCCAAGACGTCATACTGCATCCACTCGCCGACAAAGTCGTAGCCCGCATCTTCAGGCACCTTTACCGACAGAGTGAATTCTTTCAACCTTGGTAAAGCGCACGATTGGCTACCAGGGGGAACTAATAGCTTGTCGATCGTTGCCCATTGTTCCCCAAAGCTTGCGCGGTCCATGCCTTCAAGTGCGCCGTATCCTCGCTCTTCCAGGTTGAGATTAATGTGGAGATGTTCGAGAGCAAAAAGTTTCGTCAAGGTGTCGCCTTGAAGGAGGTGGTGGTATGGCTCTTGAATGACCAGCCCGTTATTGTGCACCCCCATGCGGATGTTGTAAGTGAGGGACTTCAACGTTTGGAAGGCGCTGCGATGGAGATAGTCCAACGGAGATTTCTGTTCCTGGACATTTTTGCCAAGGTTATCCTGGGGTCCATGACGAACCTGATCGTCGCCGCTGTCTCCATCTTCTCCATCGCCCTCGTCACTCCCGGTTTCACCCTCTTCGTCATCAGAATCTTCGTCTTCATCTTCCTCGTCCTCACCCTCATCCCATCGCGAATCGTCATCGTCCTCATCGTAAACTTCCTCTTCCTCTTTCAGCACAACATGTCCCTCCAGCATCAGCTCCTGGAGATCCGCAACTTGCCCTAAGACGAACGTCATGACGTCGTATGCTTTCTGAGAGGGATCCTCTGCCTTGCCAACCTCCACTACAGGGATAGAGAGCTTACGGAGCTTGGAGAGCCGAACCGGCATCGTGGTCTCGTCGGCAGTCTCTTGCAGCAATCCCGTGCTTAGGGAGAGCGCTTTAACATCGCTAAAAATGAGGCTTTTCAAATATATAGCGCCAAGGGGTGCCTCGCTGACAGGAGCAGTCAGTTTTATCGGATCATGGCAGTGGTTGGAGAACTGACGCGGAACTGAGGGCCAAATTGAAACAGGTCGATGATTCCAAGGTCACACTCTCCAATCCCGAAGAATGAACCAGGTAC
Source organism: Coprinellus aureogranulatus (assembly GCA_027627275.1). Lineage (NCBI taxonomy): Eukaryota > Fungi > Basidiomycota > Agaricomycetes > Agaricales > Psathyrellaceae > Coprinellus > Coprinellus aureogranulatus. Next base: position 1,926 of record JANDKE010000605.1, on the reverse strand, counting down.
AAGGCCGGAAGTATGACACCACGGCGAAGTGTCAATGATTGAAGATGCGGCGTCTGGATGATCGACAGAATGGCGGCCTCCCATGAGCTCAGGTGAGCCGAGGGAGTGGACGCAGAGAACGGTCGCCATGTCTCGCTCTTGGACCGCCCTTCCCCGTGGACTGGCTCCTCCGNACGCCGCTTCACATTGGAGGTCGAAGTCAAAGTTGGAGACGTTTCGCAGACGCCGAAGAATACGCTCTTCCTTTTCCTTGTCGTTTTGTACGCGATAATTGAGATTGCGGACGTACCACCCGATGCGAGGATTGGCGTCGAGGATCGCAGCGAATTCTGCGACGTGGCTAGGACGGCGCTGGCCAGGCTCGAACCACCCAGACACCTTACGCTGATAGAGAGGAAGGGTCTCGTATATCCTCTGCTGACACCCGTCGACGAAGGTTCGGGCGACGAGGCAGAGGTTCTTGACGTTTTTGAGCGGATCGGGTCTTGTCGTGTTTTTGGGTTTGGGCCAGGTTTTGTCCCATTTTACCACCTCTTCTTCGCCAAATGCGATGAGGTCGTCGGTTATGAGGGTCACGATTTCGGTGGGAAGCTGAAGATGTGCCATTGGCAGGAAGATGTGGATGGGTGGAAGGATCTGAAACAGCGACTGATCCAAGTCGCGACCGCGTTGTGGTGAGCTATTTGTCACTGCTTGCCCTCACTGCTCTAGTCAAATGATCCGGCCTGCAGCCCTACAGTTCACTCGAATATGCTTTCTACTATACTATCGTACTCGTACAACTGTACTGCTGGCTCAAAAATACGCGAGAGGATTCGTCTCATTCCCAAAAATTTGGTTCTTCGCATCCCAGTGATCAGTAAAGCATGTCCCCGTAAACTTCAACAAATCCATGATCGCATAATCCACCTCCGTTCCCGGAACCCTCCTCCTAAAATGAAACAAGCCAAAAGCGCCCTGAGGCCCTTCCCCAGCGAAGGACTTGATATTGCTGTAAGTCATCCCTGGGGTCGCTTGGAGCTCGGTGATGTAGGCGATGGCTTTATCGCGACCTTGTTGGTCGGGCTTGACGCCGACATTCTGTTGGGTGTAGCGGCTGGAATATGGGAGGTGGAGTGGCAGGTTGGTTAGCAAAGGCATTTAATACAGTTGGTAGTGGAAAAGAAATGGACGTACCCGGGGATCCATTTATCGAAAGCCTTCTTTGGGTTCTTCTCGACGAGGTAGAGGCGGGTGAAGTCCCTGACAGCGGCCTCCCTCCATAACTTGACTAACGATCCTCTGGTGGCGTGGTAAGAACAAGCCTGGTCTGGAGTGTTGCGATCGAGGAGTGGGAGAGCCGTCACTCCAGGGATATTCTGAGAGACAAACAGCAGCGGGGCTGATAGAACAACGAGGAGAGGGAAGAGGAGCTGTTCGGTGCGTTGAGGACGTCCTTGGCTACCCAGGACTTGATGAGCTTGACCAAAGAGTGAGTGTTCTGTGTTTGAGAGGTTGCGTGCTGACGACTACCTTCAGGAGCGCGAGTGAGACGATCGCGGCCAAATTACCCAAGGCTGATCTGACTGGCAAGAAGGACTTCTTGAACCAGTCGATTGACAGGATACTCTCGGAGACATAGACGCTTTGGATCACTCCTATAGACTTTTTCTCTTTTTCTTTTCTATGATAGCGCTACTTGCATTGGACTATCTTGTTTCCCTGTATACCGTGACGTTTCTTGCTGGCCTCCTCGTTGCTTTGTCCTCAACCCTCGTAAAGGATTCTCTGCCTATCTCTCTAATTGCATCGTGCATGACATATGTACATATATATCAAGTGGACTTGCTATCATCTCATCCATCGTCATTCGTTTTACGGTTCCCCCACACTGTCCCTGGCGCTCAGCGTACACTCTCCTTTGCCATCTAGTGACTCGTTTCAGTC
>JANDKE010000604.1:0-19791 GCA_027627275.1 Coprinellus aureogranulatus | reverse complement strand
ACTNNNNTNAGCNCAANCCTNGNGCATGTNGNCAGCGGNACCTCGAACCTTTGNAACNCCTCNNCGGCTTTCTTGACGGAANGCANATCAGCGAGGTCNAGNTCGAGCCAGATGCCTTCTTTCCCTGTCTCNGACTTCAAGTCTTNNATNGCNTTCTCTACNTTNGNNTTGTCTCGAGCGCCGANGTAGACTNTGGCGTTGTGCGANAGNAGGCCCTGCGGAAGGCGGGGTCATGAGCCGTGGGTGTCATAGTGNGNCGTGTNNCGGNTGCANCGTTCAAGCGGAAGGCGATTNTACCTTTGCNATTTCTTTCCCNATNCCTATCANNATANNCTTCNCNTNANNNTCTNNAGNNAGCACANGNCGANNCNNNANNCTCACCTGAAGTTCCNCCAGTCACGAGAGCGACCTTCCCACTNAGGTCAGGAATGTCGTCNACNCTGAACTGCGGTTTGGGNGGGTANCCCTCCCTNAACACNGANANATAGGTTCCCATCCTCAACGCAGGTCTANNCAAACTATNCCGANANTNGNGCNNNACNGTNGNNACTGGTGGTGGTGGTNNAANTCNAANCGTGTTCAACNCNTCAAGGACTCGGACACNACCCCTCGCAGCCAATAGCTTCTACTNGTGTGACGTCANNTCGAANGCTCAGGAGCATGACTTCGGATAGGATCCNCAGTGCTGNTTCNTCCGNNNNCTGGAAGTGGNAGGCTGNGTTNGCCTCGCATTGGNGTGGTCGTCCNAGTGNAGNGAGGTGAAGGNGGAAGGCAAGAACNCGAGGAGTCGGGTTGACCCTAAACTGGGGCTCGGNATNNGCCGGTCCGGGCGATCGNCGTCACACAAGCCAGCGCCTAAATGGGCGCCAGGGCGATCGTCCCNTGCTATTCCTCAAGATTCCAGTACCANNANCTCANNAANNACNTATANNGTGTATCNGTTNANTTTNNNNGTANCACCAAAATAAANCNNGACNCCAGAATCGTCGCAGAANNCNCTTNTTGGTCGGCCGAAGGCATAACNNCCCGCCAAGAACGNGGNNATANAGGCGCTATAGCCAAGTGGTTACGGCGACAGATTAGAATTTCTCGGAATCNCTCCGGAAAAGATTATCTGTTCCTCTTTGAGGGCGCAGGTTCAAATCCTGCTGGCGTCGGCGTATCTTTTATCCTTTCTCTTNATTTTGACAGGCGATGCCTCCCNGCNGGTACCCATTCCCTTCCCATTGTTCCCAACATCCCTCCATGCTTGAGCTCGCCCCCNAACCACAGCGCCGAGCTGTGCGGNCGNAACCACCCTCCCGATGTTTTGGCGCCAGGGGTTCTTGGAGTCTTGGTCAGCACATGGGAACGCNNACGATGGATCAGTCAGCAAGTAGCTATATAATTAGGGGCTTCTACAGGTAATCGCAACGACNACGCCCCTTCNACCGCAACCACCATGATCATCCTCTACGANTTCGAGACCAACCTCCCTGGCAAAAGCCTGTCGCTATTCTCCTGGAGAGTCAGGTNAGTAANCCAGTTNNCCATTGAAATNNCAACATNGCACTAAGCAANNTNNTACTCGNATCGTNCTNTTGCTACCNCAGATGGGCTCTCAANATCAAGGGNTTGGAATACAAGACAGAATGGCTCAAATATGCNACNATNGAGAAGCAAATGAANGAGNGAGGCNTACCGCACAGCGAGATACGACCCGANGGAACGGAACGCTACACCGTTCCCGGAATCTTCGACGAGTCTACNAANACGACNCTTTCCGACTCGCATAGGATNATCNAGTACCTCGACAAGACCTACCCCGACACTCCNCAGCTNACNACCGCAGATGNATTNGCNAGCGACGANTTCTTCAGGCCNGGNTTCGAGCCCAANTGGGGTTTACCNCTCGGCACGTTGAGCGCTTGGGGTCTGCGAATCACNGAGATCCTNNGTAGCNTNGACGAGGAGAGTGAAGCNAAGTATCGAGGCGTCTTTGAACGCGCAGTGAACGCGACGCTGCAAGATTTCCTTGATGATGAAGNGAGACAAGACGCGNTTTGGGCGGAAACGCGAGAGGCGTTCAGGAAGATAGATGCTTGGTTGAAGGANGCGGAAGCGAAGAGCGGAGGNCCTTGGATCTGCGGNAAGGAGANCAANTTACCNGACATTGCTNTGGCTTCGGGTGTTGTATGGGCTGTTGTCAGNGGNGGAGAGGAAAGCAAGGTNTGGAAGCGCATNGCNGAATGGGACGATGGCAGGTGGGCGAGGATGTGGGAGCAAATGAAGCCGTACAGCACTTTCCATTAAATGTACATAGGAGCACAACGATNAGCATCNAAANTCCTTGGTTATAACATAGTTTCCNTAGCTAGAGGATGCNAAGGGGGTCGNCGNTGGGAGGTCTTCGCAGNGGTAATGCAGTAGNNNGAGCCTNTNCCGGGACGGCCTTCAGCAGACGTCAGGAACGCCCCCAGTCCAGTCGACGTAATAGTCGGAGATGTAGAACCCATTGTCCATCCTGTCCCACCAGCTATAAGAGACGAAAATGATATTCAGCTTGTGTCCACATCCCCAATGTCGGAGCATAAGAAACTTACGTCCATCCATTAACAGACTCGCCCTGAGTCCTGCATATAATGGTGATGACCCTGCCTCGATTGTACTGCCCAACTGCCTCGCAGGCTGAGCTAGTGTTGGGGCACCTGCGGTACCTTACGCCGTCTGCGTTGACGGTACCGGTGACGGGTGCGCGCGCTTCCAACAAGTCGGTGGTGTCCCTAACCTGGAGCTGGGCAATCTTGGCCTTAACACCCGGCAGCGTCGGGGGGCTGCAAGCAGGCTCGGGGTTGGGGACAGCAGCGGTACCGGCGATGAAGGTAAGGAGAGGCGCGATGAGGAGAGCAGCAGAGGTCAGCTTCATTGTCGCTAAGTTGTTGTGTTGGTTGCGTTTGTGCGGTGGGATGGGATCCTGATTTTCGGTGGTCCGGATGGAGAGATTTTATACTTCGACAGAACGCATTGGGTCTCGCGCCTATTCGGGGATCGAGCGACAAGTTCGGCCAATTCCAAGCGCTGTCGATGGTACAAATCTAAGCATTTTGACCCACCCCACAAACAATGAANACTCCACGCTGGAAAGAGCGCCCAAAGGTGATTCTAATCGGTTAACGCGTCATGAACGGATTGCNAAAGGTCGACAATTTGNATATGAAAGTGTCATGACCCGTTGNGNTGCGTGCTACGCACCCGTGTTAAAAATCTACTGAATGTTGGAGCACGGTGCCAGCAGAGAGGAGCACGCGGCGTTTGNCGTCTCTGGATGCCATAGCTCGCNAGCTCGCCCTCCAGAAGCTCCGGGAACATGAGCAGNGTGTCGGATTTCTATCACTGGTGCAATGAANTTCAAGCTCTGTTNTGGAAGGGGGNGATTGAACGACTGGGACNANNGACCATGACCAACGATACCCATTGTGCGTACTGCGGTNGATCGGCTGCGAAGGAGAGCATGNCTATGTGTATTGCATGACGANAGACAANTGGAACAACCNGAGGGTGAGGTTGGTCNGCTTTTAGTCCTACAANGNATANCATGNCACGNCCNGTGCACTCACATGCTGTCCGAAGGTCAACGTACTGNGTATANNTANTGAGCAATGGGTCCATCAACCAGATCAGCTGGCGTCAAGAGAAANGCTGACTCGANATGCCGCTGGTGGNAAGCGAGCAAAGCNTGTGCACATACAAGTAGATGCCGTCTCCCCACAGCGCTAACATCGTACCTGCATCCTAACAAGTGCACCCCTGGCTTCAACTGTNCGACGTCCTCCTGCGATAAAGTTTGGATGATNGCATGAAATCCCCCGTCCAGATAGGCACGTAAGGCGACTTCAACCGCGCCAAGCGAGCAGAGGCTGCCGAGGAGNTGGATGACGGTCATGAGCTTTTCAAACCTCGTGCTCGCTTTCTTGNGTACGTGGGCCTCAGCCTGTGCGGCTTCCCAATGNGTTATCCAATGTTGCTGACAGTAGGCAAGCACGACGGCAAGCTCCCCTACATCTGNGTTCCAATCGATACAGATCTGGAGGCATCTTTCCGCCACATCTCGGTTGACAGAGTGATCCATGAAAAACCGTCCTGCGAGGTGTCGCATTTGGAGGAAAGCACAGAACGGTGGAGGGAGGGTGACACTGGCACTATCATTGTCCGGAATGTGAACGATTCCACGCAGCGAACGAAGGACGGCGCGCGTATCTTGTGTTGACGCGCCGAGAAAATGTGAGAGCTGGGGAATTGTGAAGGGTTTGACGAGCGATGCAATGGTGAGGACTACACTGGAAAGCTGGGGTTTGGCAGTATCAGGAGTATTGGAGTGATCCAGCAGCCGCCTATAAAGCCCGTGGAGAGGAATGCGACCGGCCAGAGCCTCGCGGACTGTAGTGAAGAGTGGTTGTCCCCGACTCACTTCATGAATGAACTTTGTGAATTCGGAAATGAAAATCGGGGACCCCGATGCAGTTCGAGTAACGGCTCTAACGATATCCTCATCCCATACACTAGGAAGTGGAGGCTCGCCGTCCTGCGTTACGACAAAGGTTTCGCGGTTGTCCAGAATTGAGAGTAGCGCAAGATGAGAGGAAACCACAGCTTCGAGGTGTTCGTAATCCATGTCGCAGATATCGCCCATAAAATCGGGCTTGACATCTTTGACAGATATTTGACCGCTATACTGGACCAATACGCTCACAGCTTCGGGAATGAAGAAGACTTGTTCCTCGTTCACCTGCAGGTATTTAGCCAAGATCTTCAGAGGGAGTGATGGGCACTCTTCAAGGTTTAGGTCGTCTATGGTCGAAAGTAGGACCAAGACTGCGTCGACGATACGGCTTGGCGAGGAAGTCTGGCGGAGGTAGGACAAGGCCTTGTCGCCCAAAGACCGGAAAGAATCGACTTTGGGCGGCACTGTTTGCAGAAACTTGGTCCAATGCTCTATGGCGTGTTCCTGGGCGTATTTTGTTACCTGAGTATGAGAAAGATGAGGGTGGAGGATGGCAGCGAAGCAGTGGAATGCGAGGCGCTGGTGGGCGCGGTGAGGGCCATGTGAGCGTACCTCTAATTCAATGAATTCTCGGAAGGACGGTAAGAGGGCTGAAGGGCCCAAAGTGCTGTCTTCCATATCAATAGGGGCGCGAAAAACAAGGCTTGCATTGACCAGAGGCTGCATGATTTGATCTGGAGGGATGCCCAGCAAGCAACCGAGCTGGATAGCGGAGAGCGGCTCTGATAACGACGCAAGTGTTGCAAGTATCATTCGGAGCCCTGATTCGTTCTTGTGGCGAGATAGAAACCGCTTGTATAAACCTTCCTTCAGACGCTGGGAGATGTAAAGGTGAGCGGACCGAGATTCGTCTTCTAGGAAGTCACGAAGAGATGTGTGACAAATGGTAATTGGCGTCTGGTCATCACCAGGGACGTGCAGGATTGCATGGAGGTTCACCAAAACCCGAATCACCTCGAAGGTACGGATCTCAAGAAGCTCTGCAAGTCCAAGGATGGTGGGAGGCTCCGTGGAGGTGACGAGTACTGTAATGATGTCGAAGAAGTGCGGGAGGCGTAGTGACCGTGATAGAGTCTGCCTGTAAAGCCCGTCGAGGCCAGGATTGATTTCGAGAGAAAGGGGTAACCGGTCCATGGGAGTAAGCCCATCCGTACTCGAGCCCAAAATGAATTTGAGTAGTGTCGAAATGAATACGAGGGAGCCTCCGGAGTGTCTTACCAACGTTTGTCGTTCTTCAGGGGAAGGCCAGCTGCCATAGGCCTGTACGACACGATCCAGCTTGGAAGCTAGTGCGAAGGTCGCGTGGACAACCTCCGAAACGTCCTCTAGCGTGGTATGGTCCACCAGGTTTAGAAGGTGCACCTGTGGAGAGCCTAGACGTGCTCTAAGGTGCTCTTCAACGCGACTGGTGATGAGAAACCGAAGCGGGATCCGCGGGTTCATGTTGAAGAATTCGAGCATGTGCTCGACGAACTCAGCCAGCTCTTCAGAATCTTCGCACTCGTCCAAACCATCGAGTACGATTAGGTAGGGGTCCCGGAGGAAGGATGGCCTGAGTGGATTCGCCTTTAAGAATGCCTTCAAAGGGCGGTAGACCAAATGCTCGAACTGGGCGCTCAGCGGGTACGTCGTGAGAAGGCCGATACGCGTTCTGACCGCCTGTTCCAAGTGGGGTACCGCCGCAGGAATTGCGGCTGCAAGCTGGCCCGCAACGGTGGCGGCAAAGCGCCGCGACTTGCACCGATCTCCCGACCCCCGGAAGAAGAAAAAACTGGCGAGCAAGCGCTTCTTCCTCGAGTACACTTCGGCGATTGCCTGGGCAATAGACGACTTTCCGCACCCAACGTAACCGTAGATCCACATGACGTGTTGGGCCTTCAACAAGGTATTACCGTCAATCCACGATTGGATCTGTTTGATGAGGGCTCGTCTCGTTCCTGGCAAACAGGACGAATCTGGTGGAGACACCTTTCGATCACGAGCGAAGGACGCGTCGGGAATAGGATTGAGCGAGGAGAAGATATCTGCTTTCATGGTGAGAGGATGGCATTCCGTGGCGTAGAAACAACCTCTTACCTGTCACCCCTGCGTGGTTGTGCACAACATTAGTTTGTTGATCAATCCTGAAACCGTGAGCGCCAGAGAAGAAGCTGGGGCTTCGAAGGATATCGAGTTGATCTGAGGGAGGGCTTGCATCGTGCAGTGCTGGAGCGTTCACATCCATCTCTCGTACAGGTCGTCGTCGAGGGGAGCGCGGAATGAAGGACGACCCCTCATGACGACGCTAACAGCATTCACTTATACTCTGATTTCAAAGGCTCTGGAGCTTGTTTTCTGAGGTCATTAGCGGTTTAATTAGACTAGAAATGGCTCACCTCTCATCGTCCCTCACGGGAAGGATTCCATTGAATTCGATCACTACGGATAATGCGGCTGAACGGCGTTCGTGAGACCACGACACTATCGCATCCCATCGAGAGCATCGTAGACATTCGCATTAGTCCGTCTGGTGCAGTGAACGTTCACAGAATCCGTGGGTTGAGTATCATGAAGAAAGAGGTCAAGAAGAAGTAGAGCTGCTCAGAGGCGATTCAGGGATCCAACCCTGTCCTGGGGTTCGGCTTTTGCCGACTGACTAGTCAACTTCGTTGTGTTCCGCATTCAATTGTAGAAGCTAGCTTAAACGGGTACTCGCAGCCTTACCGTCATACCCTGAGCCTCAAGCTACTGCATATGATTGGTGTCACAGCACACTGTACCCGAATGCTTGCGCTTGGGCACTCGAAACTGTAACCGTTGCCCAATACGATAAGTCTGGATAAGTCAGCCTTCGACAGCGTATTTCACCCTAATACTACCATACTCATACAGTGCATTATCAAAAGAGATAGGCATGATATGACGGTATTTACTTGAAATACATGCGTGCTAAGGCGTGGTGGAGTGGAGAACATCTGCAATGGGTCCATAAACCAAGTCGTCTTGGGTGATAAGAAATCCACCCCAATCACGAAGTCGGTGGAAGGCAAGCAATACCTGAGCACAAATGAGCAGAAGCCGCTTATCCATCCCTGGTGTATCGTGCGTGTACCCCAGCGCCGAGATGGCCAGTTCCCACTGGTCCGTGTTCCTGCTTGAGAGAATTTGGACGACTTCAGCAAGCCCCTTCTCCAAAACAAGCCGCAAGACGACCTCCACTGTACTGTGTGAGCACAGGTCAACGAGGAGACGGACGATGAAGACAGCTTCATTGGTTGGCCACTTTCGCTCCTCGTCTGGACCGTTGGGGTGTGCGGCTTCCCAGTGCGTTCTCCAATGTGTTTGGCAGTAATCTCGTAACATCACGGCTTGCTCTGAATCTGTATCGGACTCCACCCAAACGCGAAGACACCTTTCCGCCAGTTGCATGTGGAATAGGGAAGCGGGATAGAATATTCCAGCGCGTTTCGGGTTTTGAAGGAACCTCATAAACGCGGTGGGGAGAACGATGCCAGTAGAATCGTCGCTTGGGAGAGAGATGATGCCACGCATCTTCCCCAAGACTGAGCGAATGTCCAGTGTTGAGACATTGAAGAAGAGCGACAGTTCGAAGACGGTGAAAGGCCGCTCGAGCGATGAGATGGTGGATATCAGAGTCAGAAGAGAAGGATTGGAATAGTGGGAATATGAAAAAAAGCCGTGAATATTGCCTCGGAACGAGACTTGCACGCCATTGCCAAGGCAGTAGGTCCGTTAGAGTCTAGGCTGCGCACACCTTGACATCCTCGATTCAATAGGTTACCGATGGCGTCGCACAGGCGAGGACCAGTGACAGCAAGCTCCTCAAGCATTCGGTTGTGGACTGGATCACGCCTTTCAATGAACCGTTATCCCCACCAATTCCGAAAGATAAGAAGACCAACAGGGGCTATAATCACAGCCGAACAGGTTGGCTGTTGTGTCCCGTTGATCTTGACTGGGATAATCCAGAGTGCGTGTCTGTCACGCACGGGCTCTCCCCCTCTCTGATGTTTTTGTATGTGTAGGATCCGGCAAAATCTCCCTGCGTTGGAGTCAGCGGGGGTAGGGGACAAATACCAATGGCCGCGCTTCATGTACCAGGGCTACGAATACAATCCGCGAGACAAGTGGAGCGGTTTTCTGCGCAGTTCTATCCTGCTAAACGTAACTAATTCTTCGCAGCATTGCATTACGATTGGCTCAAACGCGACGTAGGCCTTCAATCAAATATTCGTTCTGCCTCGAATGGACGTTGACACGGGGAAGAAAGCTAAGCAACCTAGAAGCAGCAACACTTCAATTGCTCAAACCTATTCAATGTCATCTGTGACTGTAGCCGCACTGGCCTACACGACAACACAAGTGGGTGACCTCATGTGCAGGTTTCATATCATGGATGCGGCTTAAGCATAGCTAAGGTTCGATTCTCCCTGGTGACCTCGAGGGTCTTGGCTTGCAAAGATAGAGTGACAGATTCTGAGAGGTTTTATAACCGTCTTATTGCCACCCTCGAAGATGCCCGCCATAATCGCCAAGTCGCACCCCTGCTAGCATGGTGGAATTGGTAAGCCGTCGCCCCGCTGCTTCCGTTCTCAGACATGACGACCCGTTCTCCATAGCCAAGTGCTATCTTCCGCCCACCCTCCGCCTCCGCGTCAAGGAGCTCTGATAGCCCAAATCAAGGAGAGGAGGAGACTCATCAAAGAGGGTTTGTGGGATCCTAACTCCTCTGTTTCATCAGCCAATCCGCCCGCTCCAATTTAGAGGCCACTCGTTGACCGAACACTCAAGAGAGGCAGCCAAGCCTCGCATCGAACTCTTTGAATAGACGAACTCTCTTTTCATTCCCAATAAAGGCGTTCATCCGCAGTGTGCGAGAATCGGGCAGCGGGCACTTGGCGAAGACAAATGCGAATGAATAACAATATGGACCCTGGCTTCAACCGTCTTAACGTAAAATAAGTGTCTGCTGTTGTATTCCATTGGCCTATGTATATGCTCCTTCAGCTTCGAGTCCAGCTTCCTCTCGCTCTGTATCCTCCAACCCAGGCTGGTGTTCTCAAGCCCTGAATCTGGATTGAGGCGTGCGAACTTTGCACTGGAAACTGAAAATTTGCATCTGACGCGCCCTCTCGGGGTTCACGCGCACATTTCCGGGCCTTTAGCGCTCCCCCGTCATGAACGGTCTAACCGATGTCGCGATCGTTTGAGGCTCCCGAATCGTCATACTCCCATGAATGGCCCGCATCAGCCGACACAGACTTTGCTGTGATAAGTGGTCCAAGAGCCTCCTGCAGATGATTCAATGGCAGATTGCTGTTGATCACCTTCTGGGCTTAAGGGAGGGTTTGCAGCGAGAGGCTCCTTCACAGCTTGTGTTCAAGTTCAAGGTAGCGCTATCCGGAGGCTTCGAGTTCTATCGCCGTAGGAAAGCATGGTGAGCTTTCAGAATGCGCTATGGTCCACAGGGCTCATTCTCGGGTTCTCCAGGAAGAGCCGCCCCCCATATATCAGACTGCCGTCCATGGTTGCCTCGGTTGTGGGAAGCGCTACAGCACATCGCACCACCTTAGTCAACACCAGGGGAAATGTAGAATCACAAAACGGCGAATCGAAGAGCTACTGGACGAAACTCGAGCACATTGGGCCAAGAGGAAGCGCGCTAAGACGACAGCGACACTCCGAGGGCCGGAAGACGGAGGGTCCGCGTCGAACAACGTACGACACGAATCTCCAGTTAAGGAAGCTGCTCGATCGTCGTCGGTATGTCTTTTGTGTACTAAGAGGTTCTGAGCTTTGGGGGACTAACGCCGCCGATCGACCCGCAGAAGAATATCCTGGCCATCGATACAGAGTCCCTAGAAGTGGGTACTACGTCCTGTAATGTGAGTAGTGGACTGGGCTCTGCGTGATACGGCTAACGTGAGCGATGATGGGACAGCGGTCAGATGATATCGTTGACCTTGACGTTCCCGTTGCCCAAAGGAAGTTTAGTCGAGTAAGCCGTCTTCCAAAAAGGTACCGGCAAGACTCTCCCGAAGAGCCGTCCCCACCAGCTCGTCAAGGGGAGGCACCTTCAAGCTCAGGTAATATTGGCACTCCAACCTTTACACTATCATAAACCGACCTATTCTACAGGAGTTTCGTCGCTCCCAGAAGTACGACCATCCGATATCAGCCTTGTCAATCTCGTCACCACGAACGCTTTCGGAATTTCAAAGGCTTATTCCCTTCCCCCCAGCATTTCCATAGAGTGTGTGCGGAAGTGTCCGGGCAATACTGGATACGGTTCCCGTCTTACCCAGATTGCTCCGTCAGGCGCTTCTTCTGGAGTTGTGCAGACGGAGCGCACAGATAACCTCAGTCATCTCCCCCACAAATTGACGAATGCTGACCCAAAGAATAGACCGTCCGCCCTTGAAAGTCCTTGCTACGGCCCATTCAACAACAACTCCGCATTTTCCCTTGCTGAGTGGTACTGGGCCTCGACAAACAAGTCTTTTAGGGACTTCAAGAACCTCGTCGCTGTTCTCAAGGATCCCGGTTTCTCGGTGGACGACATTGCCGACGTGAATTGGAAAGCGGCATTCAAGATGCTAGGGTCCAGTCCTGAGGACCCTCTGTTCGAGACCTGCGATTGGATGTGTGAGGACGGCTGGCGCTGCACGCCAGTCTCGATCGACGTCCCCTTTCATCGACAAATGAACCGCCCCGGTATAGAGAAGTACTCCGCTGGAAAATTCTACCATCGACCTCTCGTCTCAGTCATCAAAGAGAGGCTTACCAACCGCGCCGGTACCCCTTTCCACTACTACCCGTACTGGGCTTCTTGGGAAGGCCAGACGGGGGTTACCGAATCTGAGCTCTACGGCGAGCTTTATACTTCTCGCGCATTCCGGCAAGCATACGAGGCCTTACAGCAAGAAATCTTTGATGATGCAAATAAAGGGCTGGAGCGTATCGTTGTCGCGTTGATGTTCAGCTCAGACACCACCCACCTCACCTCGTTTGGTAGCGCTAACCTCTGGCCATGCTACCTGTTCTTCGGCAATGAGTCAAAGTATGAGCGGTGTAAACCGTCCAAGCATCGAGGAGAGCAAGTCGCGTACTTTTTGAAGGTTCAATTAGTATCATCATATCGTTTCCGGGACGTGGCCAACTAACCTTAAGCACGCAGTTACCAAACGATTTCAACGACTATCTCAAGAAACGGAATGAAGGGAGGCTGCCTCCTCCGTCATTCATGAGATATTGTTCGAAGAAGCTTTTCCATCAGCAATGGTCCATAATGCTGGATGAGGAGCTCATAAACGCCATGAAAGATGGTATCGTTGTCATGTGCCCTGACGGCAAGAAACGGCACTTCTTCCCAAGGTTCTTCACATACTCTGCGGATTATCCAGAGAGGTGAGATCTTCAAGCCTCAATGTCAAAGGAAAATGTTCAAGCTTTATCCACCTCCACAGGATTCTGATTGGCGGAATTCGTAACAATGGCACCTGCCCTTGTCATCGCTGCTTAATCGATGAGTCAGATTTAGGCAACTTAGGATCCCCTGTTGACATCGAGCGGCATAGCAAGAAGCGCTCTGAAGCTAGCCAGACATTGCTAGTGGACAAAGCTGTGAAGCATATCGAGGGTGGTCGCGCCGTTGCCGGTAAGAAGGTCGAGAAGCTCTTGAAGAGCCAGTCTCTGGTGCCTGTCCGAGTAAGCTTTTTATGCTCTTTATTCTGAGAAAATGCGCTCATCCCATCAGAATGCGATCACAACAGCTTTATCTCCTCTCAAATTCAACTTGATCCCTTCCCTTGTCCCAGATCCTCTCCATGAATTCGACATCGGCGTCTGGAAGAATCTCTATATCCATTTGATTCGTATGCTGAAGGCAGGCCGCCCCAAAGGGCAAGACGGCGAAGAAAGCCACACCAAGCTTGCAAGCACTGGTCGATGCGAAGAGCTGGATTTTCGGTAAGTGGCATCCCACAACCGAATGTTCAATATACTAATCCAATCGACGTAGTTACCGAGCCACTCCAATCTTTGGAAGAGATACGATCCGTCGTTTCGGTGTGAATGCCTCTGAGATGAAGCGGAAAGCGGCACGTGATTACGAGGATCTACTCCAAGTGAGCCACTATCTTGCGTGGTTGCCTCATACTCATTTTCCCATAGTGTTCAATACCCGCGTTCGAATCGCTTTTCCCTGGTGACGACAACAGCATTCTTATGACACTTCTATGCATATGTGCGCAATGGCAAGCGCTGGCCAAGCTTCGATTGCACAACGATAGTACCCTCAAACTGCTCGATTATACTACTGTACGCCTTGGTGCCCAGATGCGACTGTTTGACCGCGATGTGTGCTCCCATTACTTGACCAAAGAGCTCCCCAAAGAAGCGGAAGCCAGAGTGAGACGGGACGCTAAGAAAGGCAGAGCCTCGAGTGGTGCAAGCAAGTCAGTCTCACTGGGCGTTTTCACTATCAAGTTCCACCTGCTCGGGGATTATTGCGACACCATACGGATGTATGGTACGACCGACTCATACTCCACTGAACTCGTACGTAATACTCCGTTTCTCAAGAATCCGTACCCTAACACTACGCCGCCCCAGGGAGAGACGTTCCACCGTACACCAAAGTCCTGGTACCCACGAACAGATAAGAAGGAGTACGAGGGACAGTTTGCACAGATCGAGCGCCGTTCCGCCCATCTCTCAAAGATCCGGACGAGATTGGGTGATCGCAACGTACCTAAGAAGCAACGAGCGACAAAATCTGTAAAGAAGGGGAGGACACAGTCCGCAAAGCAAACATCTCGGGTATCCGCAAGGAAACAATCCACCATGGGGCATTTTTCAGTCGACAATCCACCGCCCCAGGAGTTTGAAGACTCGGAGTATGTGATAGCATCCAATGAAAACTGCCCTATCCATATCACTTCGTTCAACGAGACTGTTGATGCTGGGTATGAAAGGAGCTATTGCTCAGTAAGTCCGCTCATACTGTGGCTCTACCATCGAAAGCGTCTCGACTAAATTCTGCTCCAGGGATTTATTCGGAAGCTTCACCACCACCTCCTCCCAAGGTTGCTGTTGCTACTGGGACACACGACGGACGACGCGAAGAAGTGCGATTGGTCTAAGGTATCCCTTCAAGGGGACTGCGTCTATTCCCACAAGACCATGCAAATCCTATTCACAACGTACGACCTGTGCCGCGATGATGATATAATTCACGTCGGCAACTCGAAGTGCAACATCATGCTGCTGAACGGCGCACAGATGATTGATCCTGCACAGCGGGAGCCGCCGTACCTTTATGCAAAGGTGCTTGGCGTCTTCCATGCGAACGTGGCGTACTTCGGCATATTACCAGGTGGAAAGGTAGACCACACGTACTACCGCCTCGATTTCGTTTGGGTGCGCTGGTACGATAGCTTGACTCACGGAGAAGAATTCAAGCTAGACCGCCTCTCTTTGCATCCCTTGACGTCCGAAGGTGCGTTGGGCTTCATAGATCCGTCGTATATCATTCGAGGGGTGCATATCATCCCCCGATTCTGCCTCGGAGAGGCCCTCAACTTAGCTCCTCCGTCGATTCTTGTTCAGGAAGGGCAGTTGTGGAAAGAGTACTACATCAATAGGTATCTAACTTTGACATCTTATATCCGAGCCAGCGCTGATGGGCCTTCATCCTCCCTAGGTTCGCAGATCGTGACCTTTTCATGAGATACCAGTATCAATGTTCTGTCGGCCACAGATACATGTATGCCCCTGACTTTCCGTATCACGCTTCTATTCCATCCATCCATCCCGACTTCGACCATTGTTTCCAGGTCAAAGAAGTCACTCTGCCACAATCGCCGGGCGGCGCACCTTCGGGGCTGTCCTATCCAGCGACACATACATCCCACTCCTCACTCAATAATTCGCCCCAACGCATAGCAGACAGTACCAGCACAGAACCAACAAACGAGAACTCATTGCAGCACGAAGAGTACGGTGTAGAGGCGGAAAAGGCCATGGAATCAGACGAAGAGGAAGATGAGGAAGGGGACCCTGAAGGCGGTGTCGACGAATATGAAGGCGATGGAGAGCACGACGAGGATGACTCGGATGATAGCGGCTCACAATCCGAAGAGGAGGAGCAGAGTGATGACCAAGATGAAACGGACGAGGAAGCAGGGGATGTGGTTGAGGAAGACGACTAGTATTTCAGATGGGCGTGGTGTTGGGATTTGCAGTTGCCAATCGGGCACAAGTGCTATCTCCTGCCAAGAGACTCACTGGTAGGGTATGAGCACATTGATTCCATTCCCGAGTACGACACCGTCAAGATATACTATCATGATGATACGTACACTCAGTCCCTAGCACTGGCAAGTGACCGTGACGCTTCTCCCATGATTTTGGAATCCGCTTCGATCTCCGGCTCAATAGAGTGACGTCGGACTTATATACCCTCCAAGTCCTCGTACCGATTCTTCCTTACTCCCACATCGCCCTTCTTCATCCCATCGAGTTCAGGGCTTGGTCTGGACAACGTAATTTTTTGGAGCTCATACATTTCAACATGGTATGTCCCTTCGTTCTGTCTCCATCTACCCCTGCACGCCCAGCAATAGTAACTCAGCCTTGGTTTTACCTTGAACAGATACGTATCCTAGCAAGGATAAGCCGTTGGTCCCCTTTCCTTCCTGGATATCGTTGTCTACAACGTTCCTGGGCCATGCCTGTGGCCATCAAGGGTTTCCGGCTGCTGTTGCGTGCCCTTGGGGTGGAACTTGGAGACGCTCACTCCGCTTGTCCGTCGCGTTTGCGTGATAAATCGACCGATGTGTGAGAGAATGGGCAGGGGTTCGCCCTGTCGAAGATGAGCGAATTGTCCCCACTTCTCTATCTGACTTCTGAGCCTCCGAGGTAGACCCAGACAGACCATCATTCGAGGTTCATCGTTGCATCCTTGGGCCATGCAGAATAATCCGAGAATCCCCGGTGCTTGAGAGAGGGATGTGTCTGAATGTTGATCGCAGGAAGCTGTGTGTGTGTGTCGCTTCTGATTAGGCATACGTATCTTCGTCTTGAACACAATACCAAAACTGGGTGGACTACAATAGCAAAATAAACGAAATGCTTTACCCATCCATGTTCTGGCGGATTGTCCTGTCGGATATAAGGACCGGGTAAGCCTGAGCGGTGCGTGCCTACCCATTTATCCGTCTCGGTCCCACCGTGAGTGTTGTAGGAAGAGATGTGGAACCGTCTAGCCGTCAATTCGTAGGACGCACGCCCTATACTGATGCGCTTGTTTAGGTTCATTCAAGGTTGGAGTCAAGGTGCCGCTGCATCAGCACCTCGGATGGCAAGTGTTGTTGGAGGCGAGTTGAACTTGGTTCGAGCTCTTGAAGGTTTGGAAAGCATTCCAGCGATATTACGTTCAGCTTTGTAGTACTTCCGAATGGGTCAAAATAGGCCACCGGGATAAAGCCAAGGGGGTGCGGGAATCAAAATCCCGGACCAGGGGTAGGGAGGGAGGGGGGTCCTGGCCCAGGTTAAAAAAAAAGTTTGACATGTACTCAAACTCGCTGTTTTGGAGCCCTATATCTATGTGATTGACTGTACCATAATTAGTGTTGGTATTAGAGTGTCTAATTGGCCCAGAATCATCATATTTTGTTCAAATTCTGGTTCAAGAGGTGCCTTTGGCTGGCTTTGGCCAGTCCGCACAGATATGCAATGACTTTGAAACCTTGAAACAATGGATGGCCAGACATGCAACTGATTATATTGAGCTATCTAAGTACACAAAATACACATCTGCAAGGCCTAGAAGAGGCATTGAGCAGCGGAGAGGTCAAAAAAGTGATGTCACAGATCAAAAGTTACCATATCAAGTAAGTAGTTCCCACGGGAGGGAGGGAGGGGTGGGCCAAAATCCTTAACCAAAAAGTTCGACGTCTGGTCTTTTTTTTAGAACTTCACACCCCCTTGGAAGGCGCTTAACCTTCCCAAACATCGGCCCCGATAATCGAAGTAGCAGAGCACGAGAGGGTATATCATCTAGAAGTTATCGAGCGTCGCAGTGTTTGGCGTGCCCTTGGTGTTTGCCATGGGCGAGATATGCCTCCGCTGTTCCGCCTCCCGATTTGGAAGAGTCGGGCGTCACAACAGGGGCTGAGCGCAAAGCAGGACCAAGAACCAGATCCTAGTAGTTGCAAGAGACACAGAGCAGCTTCTCAGCGGGCAGACATGAACGTGGACCTGTGTTCATTCCATATCTACTGTGGTAAGTCGAGCACATAAACGGATATCTACAATGAGGAAGCGAGAAGGCACATCAGCGACCCCAACGTGGATCATCGCAAAAGTTGAACTAACCTACGATTGTACATCCATGTTCAACGGATCCATCCGCCCTCCAAGCCAGAGAGTCATGACAATGGCAAAGGTGAACGCGATGATGGCGGTCAACAGACGAAGTATGCTGGAGGTCCGAGTCCGTGGGCAGTGTTGACGCCTCATGGCAGGGTGGGAATAGCTTGCGTAAACGACAGGCAACGCCTGTATGGGGTCGTCCCGCGTATAAGGCACTTATATCCCACTTACCAGTGTTCCATAAGTGTCTGGAGTTCACTTATAAGCTTCTTGTGGCTACTTATAAGTGGTAGGATTGTCTTATTTTCATAAGTTACTTATAAGCTGAATTTAGCGGGCATAAGCGAACCTCATAAGTAGCTTTTGCGGTCACCCACGCGCTCAAAGCCAATGAATGCATCTTGGCTGTCACCATGACCTCGACGCCAGGCAAGGAGCCAGAGGTCCAGGCACTCCTCTACTCTAAACCCCCTCCCAAGCGCTCGAAGCTGCGGAAGTTCATCTACGTCTCCCTCACGGCCCTCTTCTTGCTCTTCGTGGTGTACGAAGCACAGAAGCAAGTGCGACATATCTCGCAATCCCTCGGACGGCCATACCCACAGCTCTTCTCCAGCGCAACGTCCTTGGCTCAGGTGGAGGATGTGACGACGGTGGTCAGACCGCTGGTGGATGAGGAGACGAAGTTCGACGTGGTAGCGACTGTGAGGGTTAGGGAGGGGATGAGGAGACGGAGGGCTGCGAGACCGACAGGGTCGCAGGGGAGAGAGTTCTGTTCAATGAGGTAGTTTTCAAGGGTGTGAGGATGGGCGATGAAGGGTTGCGGGCGAAGGTGAATTTGTCGATTCCTTTGGGGGCTTTGTGAGTATTCCACTTTGTTTGATGTTGAAGGGAAGGGACAGCTGATGAGAATGTTGTAGTACGGAGGAGGCGCTGGATAACTATGATTTGAGAGCGACGTTTACGCTCGTTCCGCAGTCGCCTTCGTTATTGGATCGTATGACTGGGAGTACGACTTGGTTCCCTCACATAGATCTCAACAAGCTTATAGTCCAACCTGAGAGGTACGTTGTCTTTCCTTCCTTCCTCTTCCCTGTCCTGTGCTAACAAGTGTGAATTCAGTGCACAGTGCCACGCAGACAGGTCTATAACCAATAAACAAATCGCCACAGCCTTCTTCAGTGTAACAACTCCGCTTATCGAGTTCAACCCGATTAAGACCGCATGTGGGAAGGATGGGGAAGGTGTGAGATGGGAGGCAGAGGATGTGGAGGCTCTGCACCGCGAAGGCGTGGTAGAATCAAGGGGAAGGCCGGCATTGCAGGCTCATCCATACGTGATTACCAGGTCGGTATCACCCCCTTCTCTGTCTTGAACTGCTTAATCTAACCCAAAGGATTAAAGGACGGACCTCCGCGTCGTACGCATGACAGACCTTTACAACCTCCACTCCTACATGATGCTACACAAAGCCTTAGGCTTGAATGAGACGAACCTCATGCAATGCCCCCCAAGGCTGTTTACGAAGCCCGCTATAGAGGATTTGTGGAATTGCAAGCGGACGTTTAGGGAAGTGGGGAATACGGAGGTGGGGATCAAGGTTAGTGTGCCGGACGAGAAGAGTGAGGATGGGAGGAATGTGACGGTGTTGGCGTATGCGCCGTATATGGAGGCTGTGTATCGCTCTTGGGGGCCTCTGGTGAGCGACCTTTCAAAGTTTGGAGAACTTTCTTTGACCGAATATTTGAATTTACAGGATTTAGTCCCGATTCCCGTGAACAGGGAACAGTGCGATTATGCTTTAAAGACTGGGACAGGGATGCCTAAGCCTAGACGCTACTACAAACCGTTGAGAGTGGTATGGAATATCGCGTTCTCGGCAACTTCACCCGCGAGGTTAGATATAGCGCATCTCCTTGCTGGAGAGCGCCGATATAACGTCACGGATACGGAGTATGACAAGGCGGTTCAGCAGATGAAGATTGAGAAGATCAGTAGGCATCTTCCTTCTTTTCTCGTGTATACCAGCGCTCACTGATTCTTTTGGGAATGGGTAGGCACGGTTGGAGGACATAGGTTCCATTTGGGTAATAGGCTGTATGAGAGGTGGCTCGTCGACGAGGTCAGGTACGCATCCGCCTTCTTCCAGTTCAGGACTATGCGATTGACTTCTCTCGCTATATTCGATCAGCGGATACCTCTTCCCCGTCGCGCGTATCCTATACGTTGCGTACTGGATGCTCCTCACCTCCACTGAGGGCATAAACGTGCTTGGATCGGTTCTACTTTCCATCTCGTACATTCTCCCGCTTGCGTCTGAGCTGCTGCCTCGCCTTGTACTTGGGATTGCTCTAGGGAAAGCAGACTTGACGTTCGATGTAAAGGCAAGAGGTGCCATTGCACTTGGGATTTGGAAGGTGTTGTCCGGGTTGAGGGTGACGAGGAGTTTCCCGTTTGTTGGGATGCGGAAAGCGTCGCAAGGCGAGCTAGAGAGTCGGAGGATCGAGAGGAGTAGTCTGGGAGTTTGGTTCGTCGTTCTGGTGAGGAATTCCTCTCATTCTACCATTTTCGGGACATGTTGACAGGTGCACTTCCCAGAGCCTCGCTGCTTT
This sequence comes from Coprinellus aureogranulatus, assembly GCA_027627275.1. Taxonomy (NCBI): domain Eukaryota; kingdom Fungi; phylum Basidiomycota; class Agaricomycetes; order Agaricales; family Psathyrellaceae; genus Coprinellus; species Coprinellus aureogranulatus. Next base: position 267 of record JANDKE010000604.1, on the reverse strand, counting down.
CGTCCTCACCCTTCTGGACGAAGTCTACCCGAAAGCCATCACTCTCATCCCACGGGTCGGCCCAGCACCCGACTGCCACCGTCCTGATGATACCCTCAGCCATGTCTGGTCAATCTTACAACCCACTCTCGTCAACACCCTCTTCCTGCTCGGCGAATTCTTCCAATTATCTCTGAACCACAAACAACGGATGTTCGCGGGTCGACAAAAAGTCGTAGCGTTCATAGTGTTTTTGGCTATGGTTCTGAGGAACTTGGTTTACTACTT